>JAXQQM020071194.1:600000-857383 GCA_034641835.2 Pinus albicaulis | reverse complement strand
TCATTAGACTAAGAGATCATATTGACTTGAACAGTCTTTGGTGGTGAAAGGGGAAAAATACCCATGAGGGATGGATCCTTGAAGAAACTCGGCCCAACGCTCTCGAAGGAAGTAGGGATCTTATCCACATATGGAACGTTGTTCTCGGAAGAAGAGGTGAAAAATGACAACTGATCGATAGTAACAATCTTGCCCTCATGCGGAAATTTCAAAACATAGAAGAGGGTGGACAAAACGCAAAACATAGTGTGAGTCCAACTGCGATCGAGTAGAAGATTGTAATTGAGTTTGGCATCAACTAATTCTACGTCAACATTGACTGTCTTCCCTTTCAAGGTAATCGACAAACTTGTGAGAACACCCAAAGGTTTTGATTCCCTTCCATCAAATGCTTCAAGGGCATTTGGTGAAGCATTTAGGGTTGGAGAGCCAATGGCCTTCTAGCAAGAAGCTGAAATGATGCAAGTTGATTCACCTTCATCCACAATGGCTCGATGGATGTCGAGACCATTAATAACGACTTGTATAATGAGCGCAATCTGGTGTGGAAGTCGTGGGACTAAATTCTCTAGATTGAAATCGAGAATGCTAGGATCAACAGGATCAACCCCACCGATCACAAATAATAAAGCTTTCTGCTGAGATAGACAACTTTGAAGTACTTCTAACGTGGACATTGTGGATAGTGTCTATGCCAAATCCTCAACAATACTGTAATGTTGAGCATCACAGGCGTTGGGATTATAAGAAGACTTCCGGAGAACACCTTTGGAAGGTGGTCGCATAGTGGGTTCAACACTGGGCCTTTCAATCTCAAGAGGGTTAAAAACAGGTGGGGGAGGAGGACCATCAGCGATCTCCTTCCCCGTTTCCTGGCACGACCCAGCATAATCTTTTGACCGAGTAGCGATAGAAATGGATGCAGAACCGTTCATCATGAACACTTGAGAGCCAAATGGAGCAGATGACTGAGGCTGCTCGACCATCTGGGTCTGCTGAGACAGAAAAGGTTCTTTAAGGACATCAGGATTAACCTGAGTGCCCTTGATAAATCTACTCACTTCGGCCTATCGAGGACAGTCCTTGGTGTAGTGCTCTTCATCACAAATTAGACAGGGGTACTTCGGCTTACGCTGTGAACCATCATCAGCATGAGATTTGGATGAATCTGGTTTTGGGGCATCGGCCTTGGCCTTGCCTTTACCCTTATTTTTTCCTTTAGAAGTCTTATCTACAGGATTGGCCTTAATGACATTGACCTCCGAGGTTTTACCAGGATTCGGGGTAGACTAAGGAGCAATATCATTGGAAGAATTATACTTTTCCTTCCCAGGGTTGGAAGAAGAAGACTTATAAGAAGTCTGAGACATATAACCAATAATACCGTCGACGGATGGGGTCGCCAGTGCTTTAGAAGTTCCAGGTCGAGGGGAATTAGTAAAAATATCATATACCTGATTGAGAGTACACGAGATCAAGGTATTGGGCATGAGAAATGGTGTGTTCCTCGGTTACACATGCCCCCATGGCTATGTCTTTCACAATCCGATTAACAAAGGAGGTAGTGAACCAATGAGTAAGAAGCTGATCAGGAATTTCAAATTTGATCAAGCGACGATGACATATCCATTCATGAATATGGTCTGAGATATGAGTAGCTCGGTGCTGTTTTAAGGAGGTGAGGAGATGCTTCTTGGCTTCATAACGAACCGGTAACTGAAAATGAGTAAGGAACGCCATGGCGAGAGAGTTGAAATCTTGAAATATACCACGAGAGAGCTCGATATACCACTTAGCAGCAGCACCAGTAAGAGTCCATTGGAAAAGATGAATCCGAATAGAATCGTCAACCCAAGAGTTAGAGGAACACCACAAGTGGTAAGTCATAACATGTGCTTGGGGGTCTTCTCCGGACTTGCCCTCAAATTTGGGACAATCACCAGGAATCTTAGTCAGAGTTGGAGGCCAATATGGGTTATGAATAATAGGATCATTTGTTAACTTTGACACATCCGGTAATTCCAATGTGGTGAGAAATGGTAATTGAGGGTTAAAAGGCATAGCAGGTCCCTGATGAGAACTTGAATTCACATTCCACCCTGTTTGAGAAAAAATATGCCCCCATTGGTTTTGTCCCAAAGGATTCTGAAAATATGGGGGGTAAGCCGAATAATTCTATTGATACGGAGGTTGAGGACCAGGATACTGATTATGAGTATACCATCAAGGTCCTTGCTGAGCAACATAAGGATTTTGCGGCTGAATGTAAGCATGGCCTTGCGGTTGATTATACTGCAACTGAGATTGAGGGTGATAAGTAAAGCCTTGAGGCACACTATATACTGGTCAATATTTACCATGAGGGTAATAATCTCCTTGGGGTTGAACTGGCTAATGATAAGTGGGGCCCTGTTGAGCTGAATAAATAGGGTGGACCAGCTGCTGAGCAGACTGAATAGGTTGCTGAAAAGTAGGACCCTGCTATGAAGCAGAGTAAAATTGGCAGGTTGGCCTGATGGTTGTGATGGACTAGGTTTCCCCGGAGGAGGACCAGAGGGTTGTCCTTGTTGCCCAACGTTCGGACCAGTTTGAGTATATGATCCCGGTTGTTGTACAAAAGGTTGAACCGACGAATAGATTTTCCCCCCAAGGACCGTAAGAAGGTCCTCGTTGATACAAAGGTTGACCGAAAGGCTCCTGGGGTTGTCCTTGTTGGACCATAGGTTGACCTTGTAAAGGTTGGCCTTGTGGACTGTAAGGTTGTCCCTGAGGACCTAATGCAAGCCCCGACTGAGTTGAAGGTTGTCCCTGAAAGGGTTGTCCTTGTGGGCGAAGGGGTTGCACCTGATAAGTCCTCCCAATCTTAGGAATGATTTCATAGGGGTCATAAACAAAAATTCCACACGCATCATAATTATGGAGAGTAGGAAACACATAGATGGGGGTACCGACAACATCATAGTGATGAGGAGCAAGATAGGGAAAATAGATAGGATTACCATATTCGTCATAATGGTGTGGTGGATTAACAAGAGCATGAGGCTGCTGAGAAACTTGAGAGTTCTGTTGATGAACAACTAATAGATACTCTTCAAAAATAAGGCTACCAGGTATCTCAGTTGAGTTTGCTGGTGATTGAGTGATCGGCGCAGACGCAGCCATGCAGACAGTAGGTTGAACTGGGACAGATGCAACTGAAATTGACAAAGTAGGTGTCGTCAGTGACAGTCCTAATGATGGAAGGACTGGACTCCTAGACGGAGTAGATGCTGTCGTGGATGCAACACCAGCAATAATCTGTCCCAGGGACCTATATCCAGCTAGAAGTGACACCGATGGTGAAGATTGAACAGACACATGAGGGGTGTTTTCAGGGAAAATTTGATATTATTCATTAGAAACAAGAATTCCATCACTGCTAATAGGACCTGATGAGTCCATGTCTGACTCCGCAGTAAGATCTTCGAAAATACTACAGGGACTAGGAGGTATAACAATAGTTAGAAATGGTGATCCTGACGTAAGAGGAGGGAACTCTTCTTCGTCCCCAAAACCAGACCAAATGACCAGGGGAGGCCAATTGAACTCAACTGGCTCGTCAGTGAGAGATCAGGTAGCAAGGGGTAAGACTGACGGGAGAATAGGCTGTTGAAGCTCGGCATACCTAGTGGATTGAGGAGTTTCAAATTAATTGTCCGATAAAGGAATACCTCTAGAAGGGAGCGAGGAAGACGAAACTGGTGGTTCTGCCACCGTGACTACTTCATAACAAGAAGGAAAAAGAGAGATCTGGGCAAAGACTCAAGAAACCAAGGAAAACAAAAACAGGCCAAGTGCTAAAACTTTTAATGGGCGTGTGATCGTGGGTAGTTTATTTTACGACATTGAAACCAAACTTTACTGTTTCATGTTTTAAGAGTCAAGAAACATGAAAAAGATGACTCTAGTTGCTTTCAATTTTTCACGAGCGTGAAAGGACAAGTGCTCGATGATATTTTCAAATTTAAGGAGTCAGTAAAGATAAAAAATGACTGTTTAGTTATTCTAAGCAAGAGGGTATGCCAAGTTTCCATGAACTTCCATATACACCTTAGTGATCAAATGAAAGAGAAATGACCAAGGACTTAACGTACGTGTAGGTAGTCTCCCCGAATGTTGTGTTCAGTGTATCACTGTTACAAGGTGGTAGACTCAACTTCCTATGGATAAAAGGATTGCAACCTAGAAGGGTCTCCCTTTATATACTCGACGGTACGGGGAGCACAAGTTCGTACTAGTGCTATCTGGAGCCAGATGGAGAATGACAACTACTAGGTTTTAAGACACAAAACATGTCTCTAACTTAGACCACTAGAATATTTCGTTAGGTTTCAATGTTGCTTTAGGTTAATTGAAATAGATTTTAACATTGATCTTGGATTAGGGTTCAATTTCCAGGCCTTAACGTATTTCAGATTTGAAATTTTCCTAAATGAAAAACTACATGTAGAAGGATACCATTTTTGTTCAATGAAAGCTATCTATGCGAAGGAAAGAAAAATTTCAAGTGATAGCAATAATGAAATCATGCGAAAACATCCACTAATGCATCTAATGCAATCTACAAAAAACAAAACTCTTTCCTAGCCTATACAATGCTAGTTATGTGAGGGAACATTTCATTTTCAAAAGCAAAAAGAATGCAATATTTTTGGTTTTTCAATGCAATAGAGCAAACAATGCACTAAATAACATGAAAAACAAAACTAAAACACTATCTTGAGAGAGCGAATGTAAAAGTTGAAGCGGAATGACTCCAGCAACATGAAACAAATACAACAATACCCAAACTAATGCTACAATCTTTTCAAATCAAAGAGAAATATCTAAAATCACCCATACAAGCAATGTAATCGGTGCTTGGAGTAATAGGAAGAAGAATCAAATGAGAAATGCAATGATCATTCAACCAATGAACGTACTCAACAGGATCAAGAGACCAAGAGAAATTAAACAGGGAAATAATTCAACATCTATCAAGAAACTCGATCTCCAAACAGAAGGCTCAGTGCACCAAGGCACTCAGAAACCCTAAGACCTCAAGCCACACTGATAAGAAATGGAAAAAAGACTAAGGGAAAAAAGCCTCCAACAATCAAAGACAACCCAAAACACTTCAATTACTCTTAAAAATAACCCAGAAACAAGTACAACTGACCAAAAACTCATGAATAAGTTCACACCCAAAAACCTACAGGGGTCGGCGCGACTGTGAGGCAGTATTCAATGCCAAACAGGGGATGGCGCGAGCGCTACAAAGGCAACCTGTGCTAATCAGCGTGACTGTTCAGAGAAAAACTGTGCCAAGCCAGTTAACCAAGGAAAAGGGAAAAACTCAACGAAGAAAAGGTCAATCTTGACACTCTGGGGCTGAACATGGGTTTGAAGCATAGTTAAACAACCAAAAAGGTAAACAACAAGATGAAAAACCCAAAAAATGACCCAACAAGATCAAAGAAAAACTCACACTGATCCCCAATGGAGTCGCCAACTTGTTATGTAGGTAAATCCTCTCTGCAGACAAAGATGATCCCTCTAGCCCTAGAGTGGGTCTAGTAATAAGGAATCATGCTAGAGTGTAGGTTCCTAGATATTTTAATGAAAGAGGATGCAATAAGATGGCCTACCTGTGGTCCAATGCTATTGTCGACAATCGTAGTAGTGATGAGAACCTCTCGCTCCTGATTTGGCAAATGATAATCCCTTCACTTATCGCGTTTGGACACCTGCAAAAATATTAGAAAATGATAACCACATGCCACGTAATAATTTCATCCAAAAACTACTAGTCAGTCAAAGAAGACTAAGCATATTTCATTTGATAAAGACAAAATAAAAGATGGGAACCAGACAATAATCACTTATATTATTAGGTAGAAAGAAGAGATACAACCATGCTCTGGCATTGTAGTCTCCTCTAGCGGGGTTCTGGCAAAGCACGTCTCAAAGCTTGTCGGGGAATTAAGACGGGATGAGGGCTCTCTCGATGAAGTTCCTTCTTGATCTACCTTCTCAATAACTCAGTTATTCAGCTATAGTTCAGTTCTCCAAGTTCAACTAGCTTTCATAAAGGGAGATGGCTTGTTTATATAGAGGAAAAGGAGGAGGTTGGGATCCCTACAAAGGTGGAAGAGAGGCCTATCCTTTAGGAGTGTTCCGAGGGAGGTGGAAACTACTAACTAAAGGAGGAAGCCACTGGATGTTTCGGTTCAACCACTCCCAATGACTCATCCCCGGGGTGGTTGGAATGGAACCTATGCCTCTATTTTTAAAAAAAATTCCCAAAAAAGCTTGGCGCGGGTGTCTAACCGGCACAGAGCACCAAGTGGCATGGGCTCAATGTTAAATTTCTAGGTTGGCGCGAGGATGTAACGGGCTACTCATACCAAGGCAAAAATAGGGATTTTCATAGCTCTGCTTAGGGAAATGTAAACTAGAAGAATGTTTCTTTCATCAAAAGGGATGCAAGGATGGTATTTGCAAAGCATGAAACTACGTATTGGTCATAGAAATGACCCTCCAATTTGTGAGTTGGGGATTGTAGGGATAGTGAAAAAATGTTGTGTAACACTTGCTAAGAAGGTTCCCTGATAGTTTTTAATTCCTGTGCTATGCGTACCTGGAAAAACCAAATTATTCCTTCTTATGATATGCCGGGAAAACCCTAAATTGTTCTGGAGAACCCAAATTCACTCACTTGTTTTTGTGCTATGCATGGAAAATGCCAAATTCACCTGTGCATTATTCCTATTGTGTTTGAAATTTAAATAAATATTATAATTTTTATTTTAGATATTGTTTCATTTTATTTTTATAAATAGAAGTTATCCTTAAGTAGTTATTATTAGGAGATATAATGGCTAGGAATGAGGGGGAACGAGGGAGGACATAGAGACTATAATTTTAAGGGGTTATATATCTTATATGGATTACAAGGTTTATAGGGTAATTATTATTATACTTCGAGCTTATTTATAGTGGTTAGATTGATATGGTATATAAGGTTTAAAGGTTATAAAAATTGTAAGGATGGGGTTATAGGAGTTATGAAAATTCTAAGCCATATGATATAAGGATTAGATTTATATTTCTTGTTAGATAATTCATATTGTAGGTGATAGGGTTTTATTTATATTCGTTATGTTTTATTCTTATGATTATGTCATCCAAGTTAGGGATTATATTAGACATATAAATGTTAAGGGCTATAATGTTTAGTTTCAGATGTTAAATATAAGGGCTAAAAATTGAAATATTTTATAAGGATGATATGGGATATATAGATTACTCATTATAAGTGTTAGCGATCTCAAGCATTATATGCGGTATGGATTATAATGATAATACCGATATACATATTTTTTGTTATAGTTATGGATTTACATATGGATAAGGGTGATACAATTTTTGGATTATTAATGTTATGAGGTACTAATAAAGAGATATATGGATGTGAGTTTAATGATTAATTAATTTTTGTATTGTGCTTATATTTTAAGGAGTAGGAGTTGAGTTTTATATGTGACATAAGTTACATAGTTTAATGGTCATGTGCTATTGTGACAAGTGATTATAAGTATCAAGTAATAGGTGTATTAAATGTTATATTATGAGATAAAGGTTTCAACAGTAAAAACTTTAATATTGAGGGTTGTAGATTTATATTAGGTTATAAATGGTTTGGGGCTTATGGGTTCAAGATTTATTAGGGTTATATGTATTATGTGATTTAGGGGAATGGGGAATTATTAAGTGTTAGAGACCATATGTTACTAATGTTATAGGGTTAAATGGTTCAAGGGGAAGTAGCGGTTACAAATTACAAGAGGAAGTGGATATTAGGTTTATGGATTATCCACCAAAATTTAAGTTGATCAATTTAATTATAAATCCAAGGCATATTTTCAATTAGGAGGAAACAAGATTAGGATAAGAGGGCTAACAAAACTATTGTTGTTAAATCTTGTCATAGACACTAATTGAGGTGAGAGGCTCATTCTATAGCCCAACATGAGGGCAATGTGTAACTATGTCCGTGCTCAATTTGGAGTTGACACATGTACCTTAAAAAATACTTTAACTAAAAAAAATGTTGGCTATAATAAAAACATAAATGATTATACAATTTTCGTTAGTTTTGATTTAAAAACATTATAAAACATTAATAATCTCATTCATTCTCATTTCACTCAATTAGTTCATTGTTACTAATATTACAATCAAGTATTAAGATGATGTGGTAAAATTATTTCACTTTCACATAAAATATTTCCATGTCAATGTTAAATAATATACTTTTATATAACTTTATAGACATAAAGCAATTAAAAATTAAAAAAACTTATATTTCTTTTATAAATATTTCAATATAAAACTTACATTAATTGTTTGAAAATACATATTAACAAATATATATGTGTGTGTGTGTGTATTCTTTTTGTTTATATATATAATGTATGCATGTGAATATGTATTTGTTAATGTTGACCTTACTATTTCAATACTTAAAAGGAAAAAGTAATTAAAGGTAAAATGATTTAGTTACTTCTTAAAAGAGAAATATATAATTCATTCAATTTTTAATATAAAATACTAAAAATAATAAATTATTCAAAAATACAATTTAAACAATGAAAAATTACACATGGTCTATATATAGAGAGAGATAGAAAACCACTATAGATCCATCTAAATCACACATTTATCAAGTACTAAAAGGGGTTAAATCTCTTGACGTATAAATATTTTTTCAAGTTTTGCATTATAAAAAGAGGTTTGCATATAATGAAATTTGATCCCTCTCGACTCTTGGTAGATCTATGGTTATATGAGTTATGGAAATATACTAGTATTTAATTCCACTTCAATCTTGTGATGGTGTTTCATTATTATGAGAATGGAGAAATTTATGATTTGAGGTAGCCATGTGATGATTGGTATGTTGTTTCTTCAAGTAGTTTCTAGGTTTGTTGCTTCTATGATCACATATTCTGTAATATCCTAAAACGGGGATTTTCTACAACAAATAGAATATCTAAAGATATTATGAAGTTGGAGCTTTAGAAAATCACGAGCTTGGAAATGTAAATCAGCTCATTATATGTAAAATAAAATCTCATCAGCAAATGAGTGGATATCAACATTAATATGACCTACATACTCCTTCCCAAGTGGGGAAATGTAGTAATATAGGGCATAAAATGGTTGTCTTCAGAAAATAACACTATATATGGGAGAAATGGGACTTGGATCCCTTATAATATACCATATAAAACTTATACCCATAATTGGAGCTGAAACAAATCACTCTAGCCAACATAAACAGATCTCCCCAAGGCAATATGTCTTAAATAAGCCCAAACCCCATAGCTTAACTCATGCAAAAGGGACTGAAGCATGTACAACATTATTTTAATGAGGGTTTATGTAGAAAATAATGAGAAATAGTATATTTGGAGATTACAAGTATTCAATGGCTGAGAAAATGGAGATTCCTTCCTCTTTATACAAAATAAGATTAACCCGGCAAGGGTTTCATGAGAGTACAATGTATGAAAGAGAAGATCTACAGATATGTATCTGAAACATGTATTTATACTACAAATCTGTATAAAATATGGCTGTAATATACAAATAACAGAAGAAGAATGAAATATAGAGATTTCCGGGAGAAGGGTTGGCCCTTCCTCCTAGGAATAAGCTCACCGACAAGGGATCAAACCTTGCTACTACAACACTCTAGAAAATGACGTAGTTTCTAAAGCTAAATACACTGTAGAAGATGAGAAGTGATTTGGCCGCATGCCAAGATGTAAAATATGCTCTAGAATCTCCTATACAGATCTTGAAAAGGAAGGGGAGCTCCCTCCTTTGAAAGATAAGCTCAGGAGCTGGTGTTGTGAGTCTCCCACTGTAACACCCTGCAACACAACATCCCCTACTACAGGAATAATGCTGTGGCTGAAGGAGGATGCTTGGCCTCAAGCCCGTATGTGGGAAAATGAAGAAAAAAACTCCTCCAAGAGATCACTCAATGAAGAAGAAGGAATCCCTAAGCAAGAGTGCCTTGTGTTGAACAACACTGCATACTCAACTCAACAGTTGAAGAATGCTCAAGAGTCTAAGTAGACCAAAAATAATAATCCATAAGATAGCCTCAAATGTTTGCTATCTTCCTCCTTATAAATTTTGTGAGCCTCCTCACCTTGGGTCCCACCCATTAGGGTTTCCAACACCACATGGTTACCTTCCCTCCAAAACTGTGTTGTAGCTCTTTCTAGGCTACTCATCCACACTGCGCTGTTGACATGGTCAATTTGACTTAATCAACATGAGCCTCTTTCTGTTCATACATGGAAAGTGCAAAATCTAACCACTAGAATGCCCCCTTTTCGTACCAAGAGGGTTTTTATGCTAAAACAAGACAAGTATGGGTCTTTTCCCCCCATTTATTCATCTACTAGGTGCAAAGATCAAAATCTAATATTCCTATTAGCTGCATGCTAATTTTAGGAATATTACCTATTCTTACCCATATAATATCATCTCCTCAACACTTATGTTATAATTTTGTTGAATTATTTGAGTGAGTCATATTTTAGTCTCAGAACCCTCCCATACTGTCAAAACATGCATCTACTCTAATCATGTCAAATTTCAGTGCATACAATTTTTTTTTGAAAAACTTCAACGTTGGCCCCATTCACAACTCCCTGTTTGTGGGGTCAATTAATTAAAGCATAATTTACACCTTGTGAGACACATTTTTTGTTTCCTTATCGATTTGATATCTACTAATTTAAAATTTTGGGCATTCTTCTTTCAATGCATGTTATCCATAATAGAAAATATTGTCATTGGGACAAGCATGAATAGCTTGATACTCCATTCCAATATCTTTCATAATGGCATGTAAATATTGGTATGTGCAAGGTAAATTTTTTTACAATGGTAATGAAATTTCACCTAACGATCTACAACATAATTAAAAAATCAATACTTCTTAATATAAAGAATTATATTAATCATACATATTTCATCCAAATGTTACACATGTACTTGTTTTGGAGATTTCATAAAGAGGTTCTATTTCCTTCTTAATCAGAGGTCTATAAAAAACACCATCTACTTGTTTGTCATCACAATCCATTCCAACATTATTAAATGTCTCTTAGATCAATATATTTTTCCCCTCTTCTTCAATTGTGTTATTAGCATCATCATCTTCTTCCATAGGATCATTAACTTGATCTTCAATATTCACTCCATGTTCCTAAATAGGTGCTTGTATAATGGCCATCTCATCTTGATCCATGGCTAGTGCCCTAGGGTATTGTTTCTTTATAATTACAAATAATCAAGCAATATTAGTGTATAAAAAAATCTTTAAATTATACAAACATTTAAAAATATTATATAAGAAAACAAAGACAATAGAGATAATGAAAAAGACATATAATGAATATACAATCTATAATTTACAAAAAAATATGCAATATAAAGACATATAATGAATAACCTACCAAGGGACGATATTCATGCCCACTTTCAAGGTGTCAAAATTCTCTACAATGTTGTTTAGTTTTTATTATTAAAAGTCTCCTCTTGTTGTAGCCCTTACATTTGGTACAAGGATAATAACATTTTATATCATCCATTTTTCCTTACCAAATTTTCAATATTAATTATCTTCAATAATAAAATGCAAATTAACTATTTGTGACATAATTTGTAATGCCATTATATATAATATATTTTTTGTCTGAATTATGCCATTTAAAAATTATGGAGAGACGTTTAATAGCATACAAAAAAATAGACCTCCTCCACCGTCAATCTTCGAAAATTTATATGTTTTATTTGGTTTTAGGTTGGGACTCAAACACATGTAGCATGCATTTCATATATCTGAAATAAATATGAAAGCATCATATATCCGATTTTTTCTTTCGATATCCAACGTATTTACGCAAAATTTTAGATATCTGATGGTGATTGGGGCTTTTTTTAAAAATTTACTAAAAATCCAAATAAAATCTGGCAGTATGACTGATTTTGTCAATACTATCAGAGTAAGTCATTTGATTTTTTCCCATATGTAATAGTGAAGACAAAAAATGAATGCACTAGAATAAGGTAAGACATAGGCTCTGTTTCATGTTAATATGGTTGAGATGCAAATGAAAATATGGGATGATAGATTTATTAGAACCAAGGGATTCGAGGAAGGTGACTGAGACTTGTTTTATAATGCCTCCAAATTTAAATATTTAAAGAAAAAAATCAAGAACATGTGGTTAGGGAATGGTTAGGGCCATATTTGGTGGAAACATATTATGGCAATGGATCTGTGCATATCAAAACTATTTATGAAAATAAAATTCCTCTACCACTCAATAGTTTTAGGCTTAAGGTTTATAAGAGACCTTAATCAAAAGAAGAGTTCATTCACACATGATTTGAATGTGGTTGAGAGTAGGCCCTACTTCTAAACCACCCAATGATTGAGGAAAAAAAAGGAATAAAACAACTCTTAGGTTAAAGCCTCCTTTGAGGCACCCATGATAATCTCATCAATTGAAAAACTCTATGAGGTTGTCTTTGATTTTGTAAGATAAAATTCCCTCAATAGGAAAACCATTTTAGGCCTGGTAGGGTAGGGAAATGGTGAAAACAAAAAATGGAGGCATTTATCTATGTGTAAAAGAGAAAAAAAGAAAAAGAAAAAGGAAAAAAAACTGTTTTTTTTTAATCAGAATAATATTTTTTCACTTTCTGTGTAGAGGTCCAAGGTTGAGTTGCAAAAAAACAACCACTTAGTCAAATCACAAAGCTATAGAAGGAATTTAAAATAAATCTTTATGCAATAGATACCTTGTGTTATTTGACATATCAGCAAGAGAAATTTTGTACTTGTCATAGTTTTTTAGTGAAAAAAAACCTATTTGAGGCTCACATTCCACCCTTTTCCTCACAAGATCCATATATATCCACAAGTACCACTTTTCACATTCTTAAACTCACTTAAAAGTTCACCTTTCTCACCCAACATACTTCCATAGGAAGCTATCATCCAATCCTATAAATCTACAAGAAAGCTACAAGTGGTTCTGTAAAATTATAGGAAGGCCCAACATTCATTAGAAGCCACAACTAAAAAATGGATTTACTATTTGGGCCTTAAAATATCAAGGGTAACTCTCTCTATACAAAATAAACCCATAAACAAGAAAATAAGGCTAAACACAACTCCTATAGTATTCTTTGCTCACCTACAAGATTCTGTGCACATAGAATTGTATGTTAGGTCCCTATATTACTAGTATAGTCCCTTATTGTTGTTGGTATAGCCCCCTTATTGTTATTGTTGTACCCCTGTAACCCCCATATTTTTATTATTTTGCCCTTACATTATTATTTTTAGGTTGGCTAGGATTATATTGTGACCCCATGGACTCCTATGTATAGAAAGGAGGTTTTGCCATTTGTATCATCAAGGAATTGTTCATTTATGTAATTTAAAGGAGGTTTTCCCCTCTAAGTGGCTGATTTCTAAGGTGTTGATCTCTCTTTTCTTCATTTTTGGAGCTAGTTTCATAACATTTGATATTAGAGCTTTGGATTCTAGGGTTTTGTTGCTCCAAATAGGTAATCATGGAATTTTTTCTATAACTTTTTTTCTAAGAAGGTTCAGAAGCTGAAATATTTACCAGAAGAAGCTAAAATCATGAGGAACTTTTTGTAAAAAATTAAGATCGTGGTTCACAATATTTTCAGAGATATGATCTGTGGAAGTTAGGGTTTTTGTAGGATCTCGAATTTCATCTAAAAGAGGTGGCCTTGGGAAAATCGTCATAAATCTCTCTATGAGCATCGGATTGGAATTCTATAAAACTTGGCCAAAATTAGACTGACTGTATTTTCCTATGTATCAATTTTTAGATCTGAAGGAGGAAAAATTGACACGTGGCACGCCGTACAAGTTCTCTCTACTGAACTAGTACATAATTAGGTCATTGTGGGAGATTGGACATAAATTTGTCTTGAAGCATCCAAGTCAAGTCATACATGTGGCTTCAAAAGAATATTCAGAGGGCTATTACAAGACCAAATTTCTGATATTGAAGATCCGAAATCACATAGATAATTCAGTTTCAATAAAGAGCTCCTCAAAATCAAGAAAAAAGTGTGTATTTTTTTTTTTCAAATTGCATAAGTCTTGTTTGAAAAATTAGTTTGAAGTGATTCCAAGGGCATATTGAAGCATAGATACTAGTATTGGGTTCTAAAATCCCCCCTTAAAAGAATTCAACACCCATTAAACCCTTAGAATACTCTACCATGACTCATGAAGAGGAAGAAGTGCAACATGATATATAAAAATTACAAGAGCAAGTGCACCAAATTTCATTCTTGCAAAGAGCATCAAAAAATGAAATGGAAGTTTTGAAGAAAGGTGTGGAAGCTAAGATGGATGGTTTGAAGAAAGGCATGGAAGCTAAGATGAATGGAATGGAAGCTAAGATGGATGGCATCAAAGCTAAGATGGATAACATCAACAAAAAAATGAAAGACAACATGGAAGGCATGAAGAATGATCTAACAGCAGGCATGGAAGGTTTTACAAAGTTGATACAAGAAATGATTCGTAATGGAGAAAAGATAGTAGAGGAAACTCATGATGAAAAAAAATAAATGTTAATCATGATTTCATAAACTCTAATGTTGGATGGAAGACCCACCATATTCCAAATATGGATATGAGGAAGTTTGATGGCAAGGATCCCGTAACATGGATACTACAGATGGAGCAATATTTTGATCTCCATAATGTGCAAAACACACAAAATGTATGCTTTTCAACTTTACATTTAGAAAAAAATACATTTGTATGGTTTCGATGGCTTTACTCTTGTAAAAAAATTGTCACTTGGTCAAATTTTACGGAGGAAATGATAACACATTATGAGGATACAAAGAGAAACACCTTCTTTAGACAATTGATAAATCTCAAAAAAAAAGGTTAAATGGTGGAGCACATTGAGGACTTCCAAAAAATGGATATAAGGGTAGCTGATATTCCAGAGGAAAACAAGATTGATGTCTTCATAGGGACGTTAAAGGATAACATCCAACATGAGGTTTTCCTTTGGGAACCTGATTCATTGGAGAAGGAATTCAGGTTGGCAAGAAAAAATTAATTTAAAATTATGGCAACAAGGAAGCATACCACTCAAATCTATAAAGATGGAAGTGTTGCTACTCCTAGACTTCCATAACCTACAAGTTTGACACCACAACAATTGGAAGAAAAAAGAGCAAAAGGGCTTTGCTACAGTTGTGGTATAAAATACACTAAAGGTCATAAGTGTGCTGAGAAGAAATTATTTTACATAGATTCTGAAAAGGAGGAATAAAATGAAAAAGAAACGTCAAAAGAAGAGGATATACACCAGGAACCAACTCTAGAGAAAGAAGAAATGAGTCTGACCATATCATGTAATGCATTGGAAAGAATTACCACTCCTCAAACTCTCAAGATAGAAGGACATATCAAGAAGAAAAAGGTAATAGTGTTGATTGACTTGGGTAGTAAACATAATTTTATTCATTGTAAGGTAGCCAAGGAATTGGATTGTTTCCTATACCCAGCACCAGAATGTCATGTGATGGTTGAAAATGGAGGAGCTACAAATTTCTCTAGAAAATGCCATAATATCAAGCTAACCATGGGGGAATATGTATTGAATAGTCTAATGATTTCCATTCCAATGGGAGTTGATGTTGTTGTACTAGGATTATAATGGTTACAATCTTTGGGTATGGTAACTTTTAATTTTTAAGAATTTTTATTGAATTTTTTTCAGAAGGAAAGTAAGTTGAATTACGGGGTATCACAAGGAAGTCGGGAAAGACAATAAGCTCTAATGTCATGAAAAATCTTCTGAAAAAATAAAAAAGAGGCATAATTGCACAATTACGCTCACTAGAAGTTCCAACATCAAAATAATCTATTTCTTCATATCTCCAAAATTTCTTGGAGAATCATTCCAAGGTGTTTGAAACTCCCAAAGGACTCCCACATATTTGCACTCATGATCATGCTATTAACTTGATTCCAAGAATTTTTCCTCCAAGCATTAGGCCTTACAGATATCCTTATGTCCAAAAGAGAGAAATTGAACGTATGATTGCAGAAATGTTAGAGGCTGGTATAATTCAACCGAGCCAAAGTTCGTTCTATACTCTAGTAGTATTGGTGCACAAGAAGAATGGATTACTGTGCATGTGTCTAGATTATAGGGAGCTAAATAAGGTCACTATTAAAGATAAATTTTCCATTCTTGTGATTGACAAATTATTGGATGAATTACATGGAGAAATTTATTTTACCAAGTTGGATCTTCATTCAGGATATCATCAAATTAGAATGAAGACTGAAGATATTCTGAAAACAACATTTCGAACTCATAAGGGTCATTATGAATTTTTGGTCATGCCTTTTTGCATTACTAATGCACCTTCTACATTTCAAGTGTTGATGAATTCCATTTTCAAACCCTTCCCTAGAAAATTTGCGTTAGTATTTTTTGATGATATACTAATCTACATTAGGTCTTGGAAGGATCATGTTCAACATGTTGATAGGGTGCTCAAACTATTGGAGGATAAACAAATATATGCAAAAACCTCCAAATGTTCTTTGGAGCACAAGAGGCGGAATATCTGGGTCATATTATATCTCACGAGGGTGTTAAGGTATACGCTAACAAAATTAAAGCCAGTAAGGAATGGAAAGTCCCCACAACCATAAAGCAGTCACGAGGATTTCTCTGGTTAGAAGGGTATTATCGCAAGTTTGTTAAGAATTATGGAAGAATAGCAACACCTCTAACAACATTATTGAATAAAGATGCATTTTCATGGAATCCTGAAGCAACTAATGCCTTTGAACATCTTAAAGAGGAAATGTCCCTAGCACCAGTCTTAACTACACTAGACTTCACAAAAACCTTTATTGTGGAAGGTGATGCCTCAGGAAATAGAATTGGTGTTGTTTTAATGCAAGAAGGAAGACCCATTTCTTTTGAAAGTCATCCAATCAAAGGAAATTATTTATAGAAAGCTATTTATGATAAGGAAATGTTGGCAATAATACATGCACTAAAGAAATGGCGACCTTACCTAATGGGAAGACACTTCAAGGTAAA
Organism: Pinus albicaulis; assembly: GCA_034641835.2. Lineage (NCBI taxonomy): Eukaryota > Viridiplantae > Streptophyta > Pinopsida > Pinales > Pinaceae > Pinus > Pinus albicaulis. Next base: position 840,134 of record JAXQQM020071194.1, on the reverse strand, counting down.
AAATGATCATGCTAGTCTTAAATACTTTTTGGAACAAAGACTATCTTTAGAAGAGAAACAAAAATAGGTCACAAAAATGTTGTGTTATGAATTTGAAATCATCTACAAAAAAGGGGAAGCTAAATGTTGTTGCAGATGCACTCTTAAGAAATTATGAAGAGGTGGAAGCATTGCTTTGTGCCATTTCTATTATCCAACTAAATTGGATAACCAAAGCAAGGAATGAATGGAAAAAGGACGAAGAGTGTGGACACTCATTCAAAAGTTGCAGCAAGATCCTACTACATCTAATAAATTTAGTTGGAAAACTGATTCCTTATGGTACAAAGATCACTTATATATTTGTAAGAATTCCCAACTAAAACAAAATATTCTTTTGGAATTGCATACTTCTCCCTTAGGAGGACACTCAAGATTTTTAAAAACTTACCACAGGGTGAAGAAAGATTGTTTTTGGGATGGCCTTAAATCTGATGTTCAAAATTTTGTGGTGGAATGTTTGGTTTGCCACCAAAAATAAAGTTGAGACAATTAAGACCCTAGGTCTTCCACAAATTTTATCCATTCCAAGTCAATATTGGGAGGAGATTTCAATCGATTTTATCACAGGTTTACCTAAGTCCAAAGGAAAGAGTGTCATCATGTTGGTAGTTGATAGAATTACCAAGTATGCACACTTTTGTGAATTATATTATCCATTTAAGGCAAGTATAGTTGCTACTACATTTAGGGAAACAATTTAAAAGCTACATGGAAACCCAAATATTATTGTAAGCGACAAAGATCCCATTTTTACTGGAAATTTTTAGACGAAATTATTTTCTTGTTTGGGTACTCAAATAGCTCATAGATCATGCTATCATCCTCAATCTGATGGGAAAACTAATATAGTGAAAAAATGTTTGGAAGGACATCTTCATTGTTTTGTATCTGATAAACAAACACAATGGGTCAAGTGGTTACCTCTGGCTGAATGGTGGTATAACACTTCCTTCCATACTGCAACAAAAATGACCCCATTTATGGCACTTTGTGGATATAATCCACCATCCATCACATCATCTTTAAGGGAAAATTATAAGTTTCAAGCAGTGGAAAATCACATTGAGCATCAACAACAAGTTCTCCAACTCTTAAAGGATAACCTAAATTTGGCACAAAATCAAATGAAACAACAGGAAAATCAACATCGTAACGAGAGAAGTTTTGATGCAGGAGACTGGGTATTTTTATGGCTACAACCATTCAAACAAATGTCCCTCAAGCAAGCTAAGAAGGATAATAAATTATCGCAAAAGTACTATGGTCCTTACAAGGTGTTGCAAAATATTGGTACTATGGCATACATATTGGAGCTTCCTACTTCTTCTCGAGTGCATCTAGTTTTCCATGTTTCATGCTTAAATAAGGTTATAGGTGAAAAACTTCCAGTTCAAACAATATTTCCAGAACTTGATGAGGAAGGAAAAATCATATTGGAACCTGAAGCAGTCACAGAAACAAGAACTTGATAGTTACGAAATCAATCAATTTTAAAGTATGTCATCAAGTGGAATAAATAACCCACTGAAGATTCTACATGGGAGGATGAGAATTTTATATAGAAGCATCCAAAGCTACTCAAGCATTGAGGACAATAGTTTTTTGAGGGAGAGGGGCATGTTAGGTCCCTATATTACTAGTGTAGTCCCTTATTGTTGTTAGTATAGCCCCATTATTGTTATTTTTGTACCCCCATAACCCCCATATTTTTATTATTGTGCCCTTACATTATTATTGTTAGGTCAGCTAGGATTATATTGTGACCCCATGGACTCCTATATATAGAAAGGAGGTTTTTTTATTTGTATCATACAAGAATTTTTCATTTATGTAATGTAAAGGAGGTTTCCCCCTCGAAGTGGTTGATTTCTAAGGTGTTTATCTCTCTTTTCTTCTAGTTTTGGAGCTGGTTTCATAACATTGCACAACACCACCTTTGACCCATGCTCCATGACATCACCAATTGATCCAAAGCAACACATAACTCTAACGTATGAATCCTTAATTCATCATTCTATTATGGTTTTACATATATTACTTTATGCATGGTAATGAGGTCTAGACATAAAAATTGGTTAGAACAATGTTTTAACTACAAAAGCTCCAAAAGTGCATTGCACGTGTGAAGGTAGTGTCAGTCCCATAAGGTAAATATTGTTAGTGGGATCTACCATGTGCATAGATGATCACATATTAACTTAGAAAAGAAGGTTGTCACACCCAAAATTAGTGGGATGTTCTTGCTTGACTTTTAAATCATTCCCGCAACACATAAAATTCTATTAACACTTAGATTAATCCATAGGAAAGCACTCTATTTTCCTGAAAACTCGAAAACTCGAAAAAAATCAGGACAAAGGATCTACTACAGGGCCTTTTATTTTAAGATTCTGCTATATGTTTTTATTGTAGGAGAAACACCTCTAGATTCTACAAGAAGCACACCTACAACTTTTGTTCTTGTAGGAGTCATGATCACAAGCATTATGGAAGCAACAATATCATATAGTTGTAACTAAACTTGGCAACCACCACCTTTCATCGAGGTTTGTCACCCTAAGCACTATTTCAATCTATTTATTGAACCACTTGTTTTTTTTTAAATTTCATCATTATCATCATACCCAACCATTTACACATTTGAGGAACTCATACATAAAAAATTGAATCTCTCAAAGTTTCTACGATGGGTGTTGGGTTCAATCAAAGAGAAAACACTGATATTTCTAGGATCTATCGAAATCTTGGGGTAGTGAATATATTTCAAAGGGGCTAGTGGCTGGTTTTCTTTGAAATATTAAGTGTATATGATTATGAGATGGTTGTGGAATTCGCTTCAATTTTTTATAGATTTATAGGAAAATAGTATGTAACAATGGTTAAGGGCCTAAAAATACATATCAATAAAGCCACCTTGAACAAGGAAATAAGCATTCCTATAGGCCTGCCCTACGAAAAATAGGAAAGGTAGTATCTATCCTTTCCAAGAAGTACCTCTTCCTTCAGGATGAATAATTTATTAAAGGAAAAAATGGACTAAAAGAGAATGAATACCACCCACATACCACCCCCATGGAATGAGTTTTCCCACCACATTTTAAATTGTATCTCTTATGAAGTTGTTGTGGTAAAACACAACCCCCCCATTTTTGACTTACGTACTTCAAATAATGGGGACCCTTTCTACAAATCTTTTGGCTAAACACCTTTTAGGATTTTGATTAAGTTAATTATTTTGCAAATTTTGTCATTTTTCATTTTTATCGGATTTCTATTTTGATTATTTCATTGAATCTATTTTTTCATAAGATTTCCAACGTTACTTGTTTCACTTCATTTGGTCAACCGGTTTGTAAATGGCACTCCCTTGAAGTTTTGATCATTTTATTGCTTGGGTTAAAAAATGTATAAAGTGTACCAATATTTAATTCTCATAGTTAAAATAGTCATTCATTGTAAATATTAACTCTTAGTTAGGTATTACTAACATCTTTCATTTTTCACGAATGATCCTACTAAATGACCCAACCAAATTATAGACCATTTAAAATCACACTTTTTTAGATTTTGGTAATTTATCATAATTTCATTTTTTTAGAAATGAAATGCCAAACTCAAAATTTCATAAATGCAAAGTGGTTGTAATTCATGTTTTAGAATTGTTAATTACCAGAGTAGTTGTAGTTTAGAAATGAAAAATCTCATTATAAGTGGTCTACACTTTGTTTTATTTTTTAACTTAACTAAACTTCAAAAACCATAGACGCCAATTAAAATATATAAAAAAACTACAAAAATTAATTGCATCTGCTGCAATCATCTTATCGCAAACATACAAAATGCATATGTTTCAAAAACCCCGAAAATAATTGTTGTGTGATTGCTATGTATGTGAATTTTGTTTTCAAATAAACCATTTAAATTCATTTTCTTGAATTCATTCGAATTCATTTTGAACCAATAAGTATTATATTCAGTTTTTGTTATAATATGAAAACAATTTTAATTGATAATTAAATAAATTAATTTTAATTGTAATCTATTATTAATTTAAAATTTAAGTGTATGTTTTAGTTAGTTACATTAATATTAATTAATAGTTAGTGTGTAAATAATTAATTTATTTTATGATTAACAATTAAATTAGTATTAATTAATTAAATATTATAATCTAATTTAGGATTAGAATTTAATTTAGAAATTATGATTTTTTTCCTAAGCAACAAAAATTCCAGAACCCTGGCAATTTTAACTCATCATTTTTGGAAGCTCATTAATGGAGTTTTACTTTACCAAATGAGGCCTAGGATAGCTCGTTGGATAGATAAAATTGAGGAGAACATCTATGAGGAGGTTTCATTAATAAATTTGATCACTTATTGGGTCTAAAATTAGGCAGAAGATCAAGCTCCAAATTTTTAAAAACAAAATCAATTTTCTGAGTTTTATTTTCTGCATTTTAATTTGTCCACAACTTCTTCTAAATGTAGATCCATTAGTCAATGATATCATTGGAAAATTAGATCATCACAGGCATCAATAGAAATATTACATTTCATTTTCAATTATTTATTTAATTAAGTTTTGATTGGATTTGTTTTAATTCCAGATTTGACATTTTGATTTTGTTTTGATTTAATTTTTGCAGGAAAACAGTTGAAGAGATGAGGAGAACAAGATATCAATAAATGAAAAGGCTCCAACAATTCAATAATGAGATTTTGAGCCAATGGAAATTGATTGGGCAGAACCACTCTCCAACAAAATTTCTTATGAAGAAATTCTTCTGTAAATATAAATAACAGATTGAAAAATGTAATAGGGGCTTCTATTCTTTGCAATTCTGGAATTCTAAAAGCACTTATGTAATAGGAATTTAGATTTGTAGGTGAGAGGAGAGGAATCTAAGATCTGACGATTATTGAGGTTTTTTTTTTACATTCTGAGTTATGTATAATGAACAGAGTTTGCACTATTGTAGCTCTGATTTTGAAAGAAAAAGTTTAGACATTGTAAAGGACTGTTAGAGACTGGAGCTGGAGAAATGGAATTAATAATTTGGTATTTATAATAATATTATTTTAAATGCTGGTTTCATTTTATGATAATAGGAATGTGTCAATTTACTTCCATATTTGTGCACTTTTTTCGATATGAGTAATTTGCCTCAATTTTATGTTATTATTTATCTCTACTCTTATGGGTTGAATTATGATTTTTGAATAATTATTTACTTAAAATTATGTCTTATAAAACTGATTTATTTAATAGTGATATGTTGTGAAATTTTTGTCACATATTATTGTTTAATTATTCAAGTTACTGATTAAATCATCAATATCATTTTGTGAACTACTTCCTAGTGTTGTTGATTGATTATATCAGTTAAGAGGTCTCTAGATAGGATGTGTTTGGTATTCCTAATGTCAGTTAATTGAACTACTTTGTTAGCTTAATATTCATTATAAGACAGACTTATTTAAATCCCAATTATTTAAAAATATCTTGCTCTCGGTTGGGATAGATCTATATCTACTTAATTGAGATATGATTAAGATAGTTCATTTTGTTTGCATCTCAGAATAATTTTTCATATAGATTAAACTCTGCATCTTTAAAAAGGCCTCTTCCCGAAGAGGAAAAACTTTAATTGTGGCTCGGATAAGCTAAAATTAGCTTAAAGATCACTTTCCTTCCTGACATCAGCAAGAAAAATGATCTGACGTCACTTTCCCCTTGGTAAACAAAAGTCATATTTTAAGACATCAGATATTGAGAGAAACTAACTAGACCTAGTTAAACTAGTTGGAGCCACTGTTCCAAACGGAAAAGGAACTGCTTTAAGGTTAGGACTGGGTGGTCATCCCCCATGTTGTTGCAGCGAATTTTGAGGCCTCAAAATTTTGGCGCTAGGATGAGGGCCTGAGATTTGTTTTACTTTCGAGTCTTTGTATTCAAACATTTTATTTTTATTACAATGGCTCCTCTAAAACTCCAATTTGGAGTTGTATTTCTAGATGTGCATCTTCCAATACTCAACCAGAAATAGTAAGACTCTTTTCTCAAATAAAGTTTAATGGTAAGAGGAATACTTCTGCATTTAATCATGTCTTTAAATTTTTTAAAAATTTTCAAATTCTATTTTTCAAGAAATTGATGAAGATATTTTATGCAGGATTTTTACTCTTATATTCTTGGAAAAAGCCAGAAGTTGGTGTAAATCACTTCTAGTTGCCTCAATCCACACTTGGGAAAAATTTATTACAATCTTCCTTTATAAATTTGATGGATATATCTACGAACATGTATGTCACGATTTTCAAGATCTATGGAGATTTGAAGGTGAGTATTTAATTGATTTTACCATAAGGTTTCGTTTAAATTGTTTAAAATTTAAAATTGAAGATAAAACATTGAAAAAAGAATCATTAGATTGGTTTGAACATATTTGATCTCTTCCTTCCATTCATAATCCATGTGAAAATGTTTCAAGCTTTGATCAATCTCCTTCTAATTTCATTGACATAAGAAAGAATTCCAATATGGAGGTACAAACAAATTATGACAAAGTGGCCTCTATTTGTATAATCAATTCCTTCAATCTCTACACATTTCCTACAATATTGATAACTATCAAGGTGCACCTTCACATGTCAATGAATCTCAATCACAAAGCTTGGAAAATTTCACTCATTAACTGCAAGAAGATATTAGAAACACTCTTGAAGAAAATACCGCTTTAAAATTTGAAAATAGGTATGCATTAGAATTAGAAAATCAGAGCATAATCCGACAAGTACTAGCAGTGATTAAAATTTCCAATAATATGCGATCTACTGTACAAATTTCTAAATTCATTTATGATGAGAAAATACCAAATTTAGGAAATAAAAACAACATTATTCAAGAAAGCATAATTAGCCAAGTAAATGATCTTAAATATGAAATTTGGAATAAATAAAATGTATGAGAATTCTCAAATAGAGACATCTTCAAATGAATTGTTTTAGATTCATATTTTTCTCTCTATCCTGATAATTTTTCTAATAGAAATTTTTTCTCTCTTCCTCTTAAATATATTTCAGAAAATAGAGAGGCTAATATAAATGAATTACCGATTAGTTTTTATCAGGATAAAAAATTAATTAATGATCATTCTATTGGAATTAATGAACATGAGCTCAATTTTCCTTCTTTCTTTAATACATTGAATAAGATCGAAGGGAATTCTAATAAATATCTTGAGGTCATATATGATAGCTACTTTGACATTGAGGATATTGATTTGTCATCTTTACAATTGAATCCTGATAATCAAAGTCTCATCACATGTGAAAATCAAGAAAAATCTGATTTAGAAATTGTTTCAAATAATTCTCATTTTAAAACAATTAATCACATTCATGATTTCAACATTCAATAAATAATTCCAATCTATGATTTATATGATGATCAAGCTCACATTCTCATTCAGAGTTATAGCCTTTTCTCTACTTCACAAGTGGGTATCAACAATCATTCTAATTGCATTATTCTACCCAATTCTTGTCAAGAGGAAATTGCTTTAATTCGCTCCCAATTGTGTTGTAACAATAATTGTAACATTAGTGTAAACTATGATTCAATTTTTTTATTATTTCATCATTTACTTTTAACTTCATATTTATTTTCTTTATTTAGTCTTAGATTTTTAGATACTTTGTGCCGGCATATTGATAAATTCAATTTTTAACACTCAATTAATGAATTATCTCAATGGAGAAATGAAGTTTCAAATTATAATTATGAACATCAAGAGTTATTAAACTTCCAATTTCAATTGATGTTCATTCATTATCAATTACTTCTTACTTCTCAACAATAGTGCCAATAACAAAGTATATTTTCACTTTATGACCAACAATCTAATTCAATTAATAATCTTCTATTGGATTTATCTGACTTCCATCTGTTTTTCATTGATCCATTTGAAAGACATTTGGAAAGTTTTCCTGCATGGAAGATCGTTAATAATTTAGCACTTGAACATAACACTAATAAAATTACACAGTCCATTTTTTCTGAAAGATCATTTCTACAACCTGGCTTGTCGTCTTCTATTTTAAACCTCTCCCACGCAATAATGGAAATCCATCCATATTTCTATGATCCAATTGAAATTTAGTTGGAAAGGACATTTCAAGAGAAGGTAATGGTTAATAAGCTACTAACAATAAAGATACATTCTTCTTTCAGATTTATCTTTCTTAGTTTAATTATATTTGAATTTTTACTAACGTTTGACATGTACATACATGCAAGAATTAAAATGAGAAAGTGGTTATATTGGATGTATGACTATACCTAGTCATGTTTCCTTCATTAAGTTATAGATAGGAATAGGTTAATTTTATTTTCTATTTGCATTTATTTCATTATTTCAGATTTTCAATAAAACAAGTAATGAATCCAATTTCTTTTGGGTATCCCATTTCAATTATAGAAAATCAGCTTAGAGCATTTTAGTAACTCTTAAATTGTCAGATTATACTTATTTGTCAAGCCTTCAATTTTCCTGTTTTTTCAAAAATCATAACATTAATCAAACATGAAGAAATTCCAAAAATTTTCTACCATTTGACAATTTTTTCTTCACAAGTAATTCTAAGAACTCATTTCCACCACTCTTATCTTCTGACGTAATTTTGAAAAGGATGCAATTTCAAAAAATTCATTACTTAGCATTTTTTATTAAAATAAGAAGGTGATGTTGAACTTCTGTAAATTTTGAGAAAATTTGGAAGAACTTGAAGATTCATGAGGTAAACATACAATCAAAATTCTTCCAGGTATGTGTTTACAGGTTCATCATCATCTTTTGTTTTATTTTTTCAAAGATTATTTCTTATTTCTATTTTGTTTTGTTTGTAGGTCTTCATTGACCTTATTATAAAGACTCAAGATAAGCACACAATCGACTTTTACCAAATCTGTAACATGTTCAGGGAAGTATTTATGATTTCGTCTAAAATTTGAGGGTTATTTAATTTTACTTCTATTCATTGAAATCCTGATAAATCTTAATAAATTATCAGAACAGTCATATCAGATCATTATATTTCATAACTTTCTTTATAAGAAAATTATGATAAAATTACTTTCGATTAGATATTCAGACAGTTAATTAAAATATTAAAGGGTTGTTTATTAAAAAAGAAAAGTTAAATCAATTGTTTTTTTTTTAATTGAATACTTTAAGGAATCATCGGACCCACATATGCCTCATCATATATCGCAATTGATATATCAGAGGCTCTAAAATAAACATACACCAAATATATCTGGTCTCTCGATATTCTCATTCCCTTCTATCTCCGATGATCTTTCCGTTTCATATCACATCATCTATATCACAACTATTTGTATCGAAATATTCCATCAGAAGTGATTCTTAGCATTTACTAATAAAAATTGCTGATGCAATACCTTTGATGTTCTTTTTCACTCATTCTCTCGTAAAATGCTACGTAAGATATCACATTTCACATTTCATATATCTGATAGTTGATTTCTATAAATATTGTGATGAACATACAATTTTGAACTTGATATAAAATTTAAAATCAAGTTCATAAAAACATCGCGTCCATTTAATTGCAATAATGGTAGGGGCATAGGTTTTAAAATTCTTGATGTCTTGGACCCGTTATGAGATTAAAATCCATATAATAAAAATTTTGGGTCTATTCTCAATCAGCATATCAACACATAATAATTTTTTCGAATTACGATGCGAAGCAGAAGAGTAAGGGAGCAATGAGGACTATTAGATCTAAGTGAGATCAACGGTGGGGTTTAAATCGCACCCAACGAGGTTTCACATATCGGCAATTTTAGTGGTTATTGTTAAGACCTCACCCAGTAAGTTATATTGATTGTGATGCGATAAAAGATAAGGTAAGGATATTGAGATGTGATGCTACGCATATCACATATTGCACGAAGTAAGTATTACGTTTATTGTTAAACAATTAAAAGTTGCAACGAGCGGTGTGGAATTCACAACGAATAGTGAAATCGCAAAATCGCAAAATTTCAAAAGTCTTAAGTTGTGAAATCTACAGGAAGGTAAGTTATAAAATATGCGAAGTGCAAACATGCATGATTGGCACTGTTTGTGTGGGCCATAAAACCAAAATTCCACGTGTATATTCTGATATTTGTAGTCATGTTGCATTAGTCATTTATCGCATTTTCATTATCGCAAGAATAATATTGGCGGTTCATTTCATTCACAAGATTTAATCTTCCGATATGACTATTCTCCGATATCAAATTCATCCCTTCGAAGTTTCCCATCATACATGCTCATCTCATGACATTTCCATCACAATAATTATATCGCATTGCTAAACTCAAATGAAGCTTTGTCCTAAAGATATTTTGATGCGATAAACTTCGATATTCAAATTTCCACTATTGAATTTTAATTATTATAAAAAAAATATAATCACATATGGGCAGAGACGGAAGTCACAACTTTTAAGTTATGTATGGAAAAGAATCTCTCGATGCAAAAAATTCGACAAGGTAATGTACCGATTCAAATAGATATTCAAATCTTCTTTATATAATGATACATATTCAAGATTCTGAATCAATTTCAATACTTTGGGGCTGATATAAATTCAGAATGGAAGAAGTAAAAAGAACATTCATTGCTACAATTCATAAAGAAGCATATCTTCACCCTCATTTCTGATGGATTCGATTTATTTCTGATTCCTTGAACATGAAACAATTCTTTATTGTTGTTAACTACTTTTTTTACTTTAGATGTAATAAATAATGATTTTGGGTCAATAAAAAATCATGTTTTTAATTCTAATTAAAGAAAGAAGTTAACTTGCATTGGAGAAAATCATCTTTCTCGGGTAAGATTAAATGATGTTCTCCAATGGTAAGTTTCATGTGCCCACTTTCATTTATTCCTATTTCTTCATTTTTTGTTTTAGTTTTTGCTAATCTTGAATTTTTGCACCTCCACCACATAAGTTTTCAAAATTTCTTTTTTCTCTATCAGATTCTTGAAAGAGAAGCAGTAATGAGCCTCATCATATCAGCTAGACTGGGGAGTTTTTCAACCTCTAGTCTGTTTCTTTAAGCACTAATTTCATTAGAAAATGGTTAAGGTGTTTTTTGCAGGTTTTGTCTTGAAGAAGAAAATTTGCAACAGATAGAATCTTCTCATTCAACATATTATCTATCATAACTGTTATTTCACCCTTTACATTTTGAGGGCCTCATTTCTTATACATCTGCGAGATAAAAATTTTAAAATTTCAACATAGGAATTAACATACATATTCTTATTTTCTTTTATAATCCTTTGCTGAAGAAATTTATATAAGCAGTCTTGTAGGAGTTTATGTTTTAAATTTTCTTTTTCTTTTTAGTTTTTACTTTCTTCATTTTTATTTTTTTATTAGCTGATTTCTTTTCTTACTTTAGTTTAAGAATTATTTTCCTTTTACTTTCAATTTTGATTTGATTTTAGTGACTTTACCATGATTTATGTGAAATACCTTTTTCTTACCTTACAGTTGTTGACATACATGGGGAATCTTTTACTCGATCCTTTTAAGTGAATTTCATTTATCATTAAAGAAATATCTTCATGAAACCATAAAGTCATCTTTCTTTAAATATTTTTTATTGACTGGAACACACATCCTTTCTAAGTGATTGAGTTTAATTTTGCAAGGAAAGAATTGATTTGAGATTAATACAGTGAATCCCTCCCACCCCTCCACATAAAAAGCCTCAGGTTCATAGTTGCAAGGAAAGAATTTGGAGTAAACATTATAAAAGTATTATGTACATTAAACATAAATCTCTATGTGCCATCTCATCTCTTTCACTCAAATAAATGATAAACTAAAAAGCTTGCAAATGAGCTTATCAAAAGAGTGAAAAAGAGGAAGCACGGGAAATACAAGTAAACCCATCGAGGCTACAGACGCTTACTGGCAGCGGGACTAAGCTTGTATGACATAAAAGAAAACTTCGCTGAGATACTGTTCAGGCTCACTGGTAGTGAAGCGATGCCAGAGATAATCACAAAATAGATATATGTTTTATCAAAAAACTCTTATCTCTACCTTCTTCTATTTTTCACATGAGGAAATTTTAAAAAATAAATTTTCCCAAGTTTGGATTCATCACTTTTACTTGAGTCCGTTTTAATTACTTATCTTTACAAACTCATATTTCTTAATCTATTTATGTGGAACCTATGAAAATGTTTTACTATTAGATGATTTCGTGATTTCCATTATTTTTAACCTTTGGGTAAATTTAAGTTCATTATTTTTAATCAGAGATAACTGGTTCTTCTCTTGTATGTTGTCACTGTTGTGGTAAAACACAATCCCTCCATTTTTTACTTATTTACTTCAAATAATGGGGACCCTTTTTACAAAATTTTTGGCTAAAAACTTTTTAGGATTTTGATTAACTTAATTATTTTGCAATTTTTTTCATTTTTCATTTTTATCGGATTTCTATTTTGATATTTTCATTGAATCTGGTTTTTCATACGCTTTCCAACGATACTTGTTTCATTTCATTTGGTCAATCGGTTTGTAAATGGCACTCCTTTGAAGTTTTGATAATTTTCTCGCTTGGGTTAAAAAATGTATAAAGTGTACCAATATTTTAATTCTCATAGTTAAAATAGTTATTCATTGTAAATATTAACTCTTAGTTAGGTATTACTAACATCTTTCATTTTTCACGAATGATCCTACTAAATGACCCAACCAAATCATAGAGTATTTAAAATCACGCTTTTTAGGATTTTGGTAATTTCTCATAATATATATATATATTTTTTTAAACGAAATTCCAACCTCAAAATTTCATAAATGCAAAGTGATTGTAGTTCATTTCTCAGAATTATTAATTACCAAAATGGTTGTGATTTAGAAATGAAAAATCTCATTATAAGTGATTCACACTTTGTTTTATTTTTTAACTTAACTAAACTTCAAAAATCATAGACCCCAATTAAAATATATAAAAACCACAAAATTTAATCGCATCTGCTACAATCACCTTATCACAAACGTACACAATACATATGTTTCAAAAATCCCAAAAACAATTTTTGTGCGATTGCGATGTATGTGAATTTTGTTTTCAAATAAACCATTTAAATTCATTTGCTTTGAATTCATTCCAATTCATTTTGAACCAATAAGGAGTATATTAACTTTTTATTTTAATATTAAGACAATTTTAACTGATAATTAAATAAATTAATTTTATTATGTAATCTATTATTAATTAAATTAAATTAAGTTAAATTGTATGTTTTATTTAGTTAGATTAATATTAATTAATAGTTAGTGTGTAAATAATTAATTTAGTTTATGATTAACAATTAAATCAGTATTAATTAAATAAATATTATAATCTAATTAGGGACTAGAATTTAATTTAAAAATTTTGATTTTTAGCCTAAGCAACAGAAATTCTAGAATTTTGGCAATTTTAACCCATCATCTTTGGAATCTCATAAATGGAGTTTTACTTGACCAAATGAGACCCAGGATAGCTCGTTGGATAGATAAAATTGAGGAGAACATCTATGAAGAGGTTTCATTAATATATTCAATCATTTATTGAGTCTAAAATTAGGCAGAAGATCAAGCTCCAAATTTTAAAAAACAAAATCAATGTTCTATGTTTTATTTTCTGCATTTTAATTTGCACACAACTTCTTCTAAATGTAGATCCATTCGTCAATAATATCATTGGACAATTAGATAATTACAGAAATCAATAGAAATCTTATATTTCATTTTTGATTATTTATTTAATTAAGTTTTTATTGGCTTTGTTTTAATTCCATATTTGGCATTTTGATTTAATTTTTGCAGGAAAACGGTTGAAGAGATGAGGAGAACAAGGTATCAATCAATGAGAAGGCTCTAGCAATTCAATAATGTGATTTTGAGCCAATGGAAATTGAATTAGTAGAACCACTCTTCAACAAAATTTCTTATGAAGTAATTCTTTTGTAAATATTATAAATAGAAGAATGCAAAATGTAATAGGGGCTTCTCTCCTCTACAATTCTGGAATTTCAAAAGCACTTCTGTAATAGGAATTTAGAGTTGTAGGTGGGAGGAGAGGAATCTTAAATTTGGTGATTATTGAGGCTTTTCTTTTACATTCTGAGATATGTGTAATGAACAGATTTTGCACTATTGTAGCTCTGATTTTGAAAGCAAAAGTTCAAGCATCGTAAAGGACTGTTAGAGACTGGAGCTGGAGAAATGGACTTAATAATTTGGTATTTATAATACTATTATTTTAAACACTGGTTTCATTTTATGATAACATGAATGTGTCAATTTACTTCCATATTTGTGCACTTTTTTCGGTATGAGTAATTTGCCTCAATTTTATGTTATTATTTATCTCTACTCTTATGGGTTGAATTCTGATTTCTGAGTAATTATTTACTCAAAATTATGTCTTATAAAATTGATTTATTTAATAGTGATATGTTGTGAAAATTTTGTCACATATTATTGTTTAATTATTCAAGTTACTGATTAAATCATTAATATCATTTTGTGAACTACTTCCTATTGTTGTTGATTGATTATATCAGTTAAGAGGTCTCTAGATAGGATGTGTTTGGTATTCCTAATGTCAGTTAATTGAACTAATTCGTTAGATTGATATTAATTATAAGCTAGACATATTTAAATCTCAATTATGGAAAAATATCTTACTCTCGATTGGGATAGATTTATATCTACCCAATTGAGATAGGATTAAGATAGTTCCTTTTTTTTGCATCTTAGAATAATTTTTCATATAGATTAAACTCTACATCTTTAAAAATTCCTCTTCTCGAAGAGGAAAAAATTTAATTATGGCTTGGCTAAGCCCAAATTAGCTTAAAGATCACTTTCTTGCCAGACATCAGCAAGAAAAATGATCTCATATCTCTTTCCCCCTAGTAAACAAACGTTATATTTTAAACCATCATAGATTGAGAGAAGGTAACTGGACCTAGTTAAACCAAGCAGATCCACTATTCCAAATGGAAAAGGAACTTCTTTAAGGTCTGGACTAGGTGTTCATCCCCCATGTTGTTGTAGTGAATTTCGAGGCCTCAACAGAAGGATGAATGCACGTGGTATATACCAACTAGTTTAGGCTACTTTATCAATTGAGACACCAAGCTTATATTCCAATATCCTAAGCACTGGAAATTCCTTCTTATTACAATATTTGCATCAAATGATTGGAAAGTGTTGGTTCCCAACTTTTACATCTCTAAATACCCTCTTTCCACACCATTTCCTTACCTATCATATTTATTTTCCCCTAAAAATCCATACTATTGGCCTCAAATACCTATGATTAGTATGATGAGTGTTGGCTTGAGGGGTCCTGACCCACGTTCGGTGTGCAAGGTTTGCTAACAACCCCTATATTACTGGCCCTTTTGGCAGTGACCTGCTTTTGTAGGTCACAGTCTCACCCGAAGTAGTATGGGTGGGTGCTAGAACCAGGTTTCTGCACCTTGAAAAAGGAAGGGTAAGGCAAGCAAAGCTACGTTCTGTTCCAGATTACATATTTTCTTCGCAAGGTTAATTATGTATCTATTTGCATCCATGTGCACTAGATCTATAATTATATGTGTTCTATAATATCAACACAACATTATATAAATAGAGCGGGATAGATCTAGATCCAATCATTCAGTACACAGACCTTCACAGCAGAAAGACAGAAAATACATAACAAAAAAATTATCAGTAATTCATACAACAGTACTCACAGATTCAAATCTCTAATAATCCTTCACATTCATTCATTCATCAACCTTTCCTTAAAATTCCATTCCCAACCTGTGCACACAGCAGCAGGGTCAGCACACAGCTAGACTAGGATCTCCGCGCACATAGCCAGCAGGAGTTCGTTCCCCAAAACCCAAACAGATAGCTTAAACAACAGATCATATCAATAGCTCATCAATTCCTATCCTTTACAATCCAAAATGCATTTCTATTTATAACAATCTAGCTTCAACGTTCCTATGGTCGCAACCCATGGTTTTCAGACCCCTAGTTTACCCTTTGACCCATTACAATGTGTTCGAGGCTTTGAACCGCCCCAAAACCCCTGCACTATACTAAATATAATAAAAAATAATCAAAATGGATCATTTTCGCAGCTTGTTAGGAGACCCCATTCCAATAGTCCCCCAACACAATCTTGTGACTCGTCCCGAGTCACTGCACTGGTGTGACCACATAGTCTGCAGCCTGGTATGGTTTGAGTTGACTGCCATTGACAAAGCCCGAAATGAGGTCGTTGCGCAGGGTAGCCAACTGGACTGCTCTGCCATTTGTAACCTCCTTAACTGTGTAGGGACCAAGCCAGTGCTACTAGAATTTTCCTGGATGTTTCGCAAATTGGCTATCGTATAAAAGGACGAGACTGCCCTCAATGAATGTCTTCTAGAGAATGTGTCAATCATGCCAGGCTTTATCTTGAGCCTTTTGAACCTACTGGTGAAACTGAACAATAAACCGATCTTCCTCCAAAGCCACTAGTTGCGCTAGGCATTCTTCTAGGATATTGGAGTCTAACATATTCGTGAATGCTACGATGTGTTGGCTAGGAATAACATACTCTATGGGCATGATGGCCTCCTTGCCATACACCATTCGGAAGGGTGTCCTGCTGGTCAGCTTTTTGCAGGTCATTCGGTATGCCCACAGAACCGAGGGGATGCAAACATCCCAGTCACTACGATCGGCATTACAAACCTTCGTTAATGCCTGCTCCAAAATTTTGTTAAAAGCTTCAACCGCCCCATTAGCCTGGGGATGATATGGTGTACTTTTGGCATGGTGGATCCAGAATTCCTCATTCAAAGCTTGAATCGTTTGGTTAACAAAGTGTGTACCTCTGTCGTTCATTAGGATCTTCGGGCAGCCAAACCTGGTCAGAATCTGCTCAAAGATGAAGTGCGCAGCAGTATCAGTAGTAAAATATTGTAGTGCCTGTGCCTCAGCCCATCGTGTGACGTAGTCAGTGGTAGTGATAATGTAGCGCACGCCTGTTTTCTTTCCTGGTGGATTGATGGGTACTATAAAGTCAATGGCCCATTTTTTAAAAGCCTATAGTTCCATTTGAGGCTGTAATGGCATGTCATATCGTCGAGAGGGTCGGCCAGTTCGCTGGCATGTATCACACGATCTACAATAGGTGTAAGAATCCTGATGCAGGATAGGCCACCATAAGCCAGCCCTCAAAATATTTTGTGCCATAGCCCTACCTGCGTAGTGGCCGCCTGCGACTCCCTCATGCGCTTCTGTGAGGATGGTGGGTTGTTCGTGTTCCAATACATATCTACGGAGTATTTCATCGACGCCTAGCTTGTATAGCTATCCTGTGATGATAGTAAAGTTTGTAGCCTGGGTAACCAACTCCTTCTTCTATTTTACTGAATATGTAGCAGGGACCACGCCCATAGTAAGGAACTCAATGATATCAGAAAAGTGAGAATCAACCAACTTAATGGTAAATAGTTGCGCATCGAGTAAGCCTTTGTCTAGGTTAGTGGGTTATTCCCCTGTATCGATACGAGACAGATGATCCGGGCCTTCATTCAACCTCCCAGGCTTAACGATGATCTCAAATTCATATTCTTGAAATAGCAATAGCCAGCGGTAAATCTTCCCCCCCAACACAGGCTTGTTGACCAGGTATTTCAAAGTCGAATGGTCTGTGAACATCTTGAAGTGTCCACCTAGCAGATAGTGTTGATACTTTTGTAGTGTGTACACCATAGTCAGTACTTCGTGCTCAGTGGTAGATTAATTTCGTTCGACGCTCGAGAGTTTGCGACTGGAAAAGGCAACAGGGTGATAAATATCTCCTTCGCCAAGCTGAGTGAGGACCGTGCCCAGGGCAACGCCTGACGCATCGACATGTACATGAAATTCTTTTGCCCAGTCAGGAAATATCAGTATGGGCACAGAAATAAACTTCCCTTTTAGTAGTTCGAAGCTTTTCTGACATTCATCATTCCATAAAAAAGAGACATCCTTTTTTAGCAGTTGTTCCATGGGTGCTGTGATCAGAGCATATCCTTGAATGAATTTTCTGTAATAGCCCATGTGACCTAGAATGGAGTGTAACTATTTCTCCATCGTGGGGGCTGCCAGGTTGATAATTATGGCTATCTTCATAGGGTCAACCATCAGTCCTTGCCGACAAACTATGTGTCCAAGAAAGATTACGAAAGGTACACAGAAGATGCACTTTTTTATATTCAAGGAGATCTGGTGTTTCCGGCACGCATCCAACATTAATCGCAGGTTGGAGACATGTTATATCACTAAGCCAAAAACCATCCATTCATCGAAGTAAACCTCCAGGAAATTATGAATAAAGTATTTGAACACAGCCACTACGACCCTTGAAAAGATAGAATGTGCGTTCTTAAGACCAAAGGGCATGACCATATATTGGAAGGAACCCCATTAGGTGGTAAAGGTGGTCTTACTACGATCCTCATGGGAAATTCTGATCTGGTGGTATCCCAAGAATCCATCAGTGAAGGAATAGGCCTCCTGGCCACCCACGCTATCAAGGATTTCATCGGATAAGGGAGTAGGGAATGGGTCATGAATGTAGGCGTCGTTCAACTTTCGTAGGTCCACACAGATGCGTATCTCTCTCTTTGCCTTTTTCTCCTAAACGACCATTGGACTCACCCAATTCGACTATTCAACTAGTTCAATGATTCATGCAGTCAACATTTTGTCCAACTCTTCCTCGACCTTTCGCTTATACTTAGGATTCAACCAGTAGGGCCGCTGCTTGACGGGCCACACCTCAAGCTTTAGAGTGATGTGCATAATGCTGAGGTCTCTAGTGATTCCCTTGAGCTCTGAAAAATTCGTAGGGAATAAGTCCTGGAACTCTGTAAGTAGCTCAGAAATTTTGCCCACAGTGTCATCATCCCAATAGGCCCCAATTTTAGCCAGCTTAGGGTGCTCTTCTGTCCCAATATTGACTTCGTGTAGCCGGAGAGGTTGCGTTACATCAACATCCTGGAGCGATGGTCTGATAACTGTACATTCCCCTTCAGATTCTGGAACAGAGTTATTCCGCGGGTTATCCTCTTCTTTGTTAATCTCCAGGCTCCGACAGTTGACTATGTCTTGCATTTGGGCTTCGCATGTCAGAACGGCTGGTGGGGTGTGTGGGTGAGGCTTCTTAAAGATGAATGCATCAATGTCTTTTAGGGCTTCGTCAAGCATCTCTGTTTCCCCAATAAGTCTGAATGTTCCAATAAATTCCTCTTTTAATATTTCCCAGTGGCGGGTCCACTGATGTAACTCTACATCTAAGTACCAAGTAGCAGGGATAGGGCCCAAGGCATGTATAAATAGATGGATCCACTTGTCTGGGGTTCGGTCAGCCCATTTGGTTGTCCAAGTACGCAGATGCACACGGGGATCCCCGGGCCCTAGGAATATCTTGGTGCGCACATCAGCAGGAGGTGTGAACTGCAACACCATCCTATCCTGAAACGTCTCCGAGTCCGGAAATGCTTTCTTGTGGGTATCCCACCAGCGTGTAGGTGTGCCATGCAGTGCCAGATTGAGTGCCCAGAGTAAGCTGATATTTTTGCACCCTAGCCTCTAATGTTCTTAAGAAGTCCTGGACAGTACTAGACTCATCAAAGTGGGGAAGGTCCCTTACCTCCAAAGTAATGCAGTTTAGGGTCCTTGCAACCCGAGGGCATCGTAGTGCTGCGACATTGTGTAGTCGGGTCTTCCAACTCTCAATTTCTTCATCCGGGTCAGAAAAGTACCCCCTGTTTTTCTCCCAATCGAATACTCCGCCTGTTGTAGGGTCACCCTAGCCTTCGTCCTGTGCCGTCATCCTGTAGATGTGATCGAGTTGCTCCTCTTCATATGATGGTTTTGTATTCCACATACCCTCAGCAGGATCCAGTGGTACTATTACACATGTACCGTTCTTCTCAAATATCATGATATGTTTTTTTAGATTAATGACACCCCCTACGTCGATAGCCCAATCTATTCCCAAGAGCACATGATAGGGATCTGTATCATCCACAATTTCTATGACCTCAAAGTCAGCTAGGACCTTTACTCCTTTGATATCGACCACAACTTTTGGAAACCTTCCCAGAGGGATGATCTTCTGTTGATTCGCCATTCGCAGCTGGATGGTGGACCAGTCTAATTTAGGTTCTCCCATTCGTTGCCATGTCTATTTTGGTAAGACGTTTGCATTAGATCCCAGATCCAGAATAACCTAATCTATCTCATAGTCACCAATCTGCGCAGTCAAGTGCATCTCCCTCCCAGTGCGCCTTTTTTAGCTATGTAATTTGTGTACTTCCTTAACCTCAGCCACTGGGCTGGGTCAGCCTACAGAGTCCTGTAGGAATACTTGAAGATTTTCTCCAGCCTGTGGGTTGCGTAGTAGCTTCAAACATGCCCTGAGAAAGGTTTCAACCTCCTATCCTTCCTGGAGGTGCGCTATCGGCTACGCAGGAGTTTCCAGCGACTCCTGTTTCATAGGATTTGGTTCCTTCTGAGCAGCAAGCTCCTCCGTTGCTTCCTGGGTGATAATGCTGCGCGTTATGAATTTTATGCTGGGATATTCGCTTCTTAGTTCCTTTTTTACTCTCTGTACATTTTGTGTGGGGGTAGACTACTTGTCCTTCATTCTTATTAACAAGATCGGGCAGTCTTCGATCTCATGGTACAGTTGTCGGCAATATTCACAGGATTTCCGAGTGGGATTTGGGTAGTCCCTGGCGAAGTGCCCTACCTCTCCACATTTTTAGCAGATCAGCTAGCCCCATCCTCATCCTGTGCTCCCTCCCTGCCCCCCCTGCCCCTTGCAGGAGAGCCGCCAAAGGTCGCGGGAGATCTTGGAGAGGCAGGATCAGATTGTACCCTATAGAGGCTTCCCTAATATACCAACAAATCGTATGTGCATCACTTCTACTCATCATGTCCTATAGATCGACAGAACCTGCACCATTGTTGCTTCAATTCTCCCCTATTTATCCGAGGACACTGGGTTGTATCATGTAGTCCTGTTACCTGGAAATCTTCGCACCAGAGGTCCGTGCCGACTCCTTTTCCCCATTCCGTCCATAAGCTCTGTATTTCCATGTGCATGGCTCCGAGTTGCTCCTGAATTTGTTGTAGTCCTTCCCTCGTGTCATCCTTGGGCGTAGCTTCAAGTTTCATGGCAACTTCCAAGGTCTTTTCCCGTGATTCGAAGGTATAGTGGCCCATGGGTATGCGTAAGTGAGGTAGCAGCATAGCGATGAACCATTTTGTGTGTTGTTTGTCGTCGTATTTGAACTCATCTTCTCGAATCACTCTCTTTAACTGTTGATCGGCCTCCCATACCGAATCAGACATTCCTTGCTTGAAGTCTTTTACTTCTGCTACCAGCTGGGAATAGGATTTTGGCTTCCGGAATTGTTGTTTTAGGGCATCCTTAATATTTTGAAGTGTTGCGCTCTCGTTTTGAGATATATACCGCATATACCAGTCCAGCGCCCTCTCTTCGAAAGCCAAGTATAGCTGCTCTCTCTTCACAGTATCGCTTACCACCCCTTGCGCCGTCCATACCAAATCGGCCATGAACCAAAATCGTTCCATGTCGTCATCGGCTGCTCCTTTAAAGGTAGGTAACTTTCAGTGTGCCGCCATGGGCTCCTCTGGTTTATCTTCCTGGGGCCCTAGCATTGGGGCAGCTAACGAACCTTGTGTAGGTCTCAGCGAGCTATGAGCAGAGAAATCATCTTCTCGATTGTTTCGATAGTTCTTACCGCTCTACATTGCGCTTCCACCCAGAATATCACTCATTCAACCACGCGTTAGATCTCCAATGCCATTACCTGATCCCGTTTCTCGGACTCCTTCTGGTCCCAGAAATGGAACCATTTGTTGGCTTGAGGGGTCCTGAGCTAGGTTCGGTGTGAAAGGTTTGCCAACAACCCCTATACTACTGGTCCTTTCGGCAGTGACCTACTTTCGCAGGTCACAGTCTCACCCAAATTAGTATGGCTGGGTGCTAGAACCAGGTTTCTGCACCCTGAGAAAGGAAGGGTAAGGCAAGCAAAGCTACATTCGGTCCCAGATTACCTAGTTTCTTCGCAAGGTTAATTATGTATCTATTTGCATCCAAGTGCACTAGATCTGTAATTATATGTGTTTTATAACATCAACATAGCATTATATAAACAGAGCGGGATAGATCTAGATCCAATAATTCAGTACACAGACCTTCGCAGCGGAAAGACAGAAAATACATAACACAAAAATTATCAGTAATTCATACAACAGTACTCACAGATTCAAATCTCTAATAATCCTTCGCATTCATTCATTCATCAACCTTTCCTTACAATTCCCTTCCCAACCTATGCACACAGCAGTAGGGTCCACACACAGCTGGACTAGGATCTCCGTGCACATAGCCAATAGGAGTCTGTTCCCCGAAACCCAAACAGATAGCTTAAGCAACGGATCGCATCAATAGCTCATCAATTCCTATCCTTTACAATCCAAAATGCATTTCTATTTATAACAATCTAGCCTAAACGTTCCTATGGTCCGCAACCCATGGTTTTCGGACCCCTAGTTTACCCTTTGACCCATTACAATGTGTTTGGGGCTTTGACCTGCCCCAAAACTCCTGTGCTATACTAAATATAATAAAAAATAATCAAAATGGACCAGTTTTGCAGCTTGTTAGGAGACCCCATTCCAACAATGAGGCACATATTACTTAACTTATTGAAATATTATGTTTTTATCTCGATTTAAGTGCATTTTTAGGTTATGTTACTAATGATGGAAATGTAGTTCACTTCTAGCACCAACACATAAAATTTGATACCCAAAGGCACCATGTGGTCATTGTGAATTTGATCCAGATTTATGAAGGAACGAAATGAAATATAGATTTAAACATAACACAAAGATATAATGAAAGAATATAACTTCAATTAATTAATAATAAGTACTAAAAATTGTTTACATGCAAAATGGAACAAACTAGTTCGAGCAATGGTAACTTATCTCTGAGAAGAGATGTAATGACTACATTCCTTCTGAGCTATGTTACAATGATGATTGGTGGTATTTTTATTGTAAAGAAGAAGTGTGGAACCATAACCTTAGGAGATGAAGCGTTAATGGTTTTGGGCCATGTTCGCATAAGTTGGACTGCCAACTTCTCAAGGTCTTGATTTTGGCATATGCTCTCCATTTGGCTATCATAATACCTCGTTTCGAAAATACTGATGAGGAGGGGAAAAACAAAATATGTGAAATAGCTTATGGCACTTTTCCATTCTCTCTATTTCCCCAGAAAACTTCTTTTAGGATATCAAAACGAATCCAAAAGTTTAGGACTTGAAAAGCTGCCAAACATAGAAAGTTGTGCTAGAATTAAGGAAACTGAAAGGAAATAGTGTTTGGGGTCCAAGTGTAAGAGGCCAATGGCCACCAATATTCACCTAGATCAGCATATTATTCATCACTATCCACATAGGAGTTTGAATTGTGAGCTCAGGCAAGTATAAGAAATCATGACATCTTTCTTCTCGGTACACATTTGAGTTCCTTTGAGTGGGACTCAAGTCAAACCGAAATGCCAAAGCTACCATAGTGAACTTGCCAGTTATGAAGTCATAACAAAAACCTTATTTTGATATCTAAAAAGCACACAGTTTGGATTTAGTTTGTCTCATTGCACCAACGATGGACTCGACGAAGGTTACAAAGGTGAAATGAGATCTCCTATTTGGTATTTCAACTATTGTGAGGAGCTATGTTCCTAGAAAAACTAATTTTATCTTATCTATATATTGAGGCCTCTTGTAGTTGAGACTTGGATGTAATATTTTATGTAACACATATATATAGAACTAGGCATTGTCATGCCGAGTTAGCTAGTTGATATTGTGATTTTAATATTGTTTCTTAGACCCTGTAACTTTATATAAGACATGCACTAGTCGACCTATAGTACTTTGGCTATGATTAATGGAATAATGGTTCAATCCATGATTTCATCGTGATTTTCCACCTTTCCTAATAGTAATCTACCTAATTGCTACTTGTGGGAGGTCCCCTCACAATTGTGTTGTTGATTTTTAATGTGTCATTTCCTCTTATACACATGTTCTATAGTTTTTTCTTAAAATATATTGTTATTTATAGAATTTAATGGTTGACGTGTTGATAGCCATTGTGAATATTATTATGTGGATTGTATATATAGGAAAATTGTGTGAATAGATGTAACCACCCTCCTCCCACATTTACCGAAGCTAACCGGTCCATCGGGGTACACATGTGACAAAGAGTTACTATGATATGATTCAAATCCCCAAGTACAATTAAGCAAGTGGAATCAATAAACCAAAACCAAACTGACCTTCCTAATAAACTACAAGATCCCTAGGTTCTAACAAACCAGTCTAGGTGCCAAACTCTTGAGTTAAACTACCTTCTGATTGAACTATATCCCCAGTCACACCCATGAAAAGCCCTCCATGTGGCTAAAACCCTCCAACCACATGAACAACAATGTAATCCATGTGATTGTAGACATTTCCAGGTAGTTCTATGCAATGACCCCAAATACTGAGCCACTTTTTCAGGGCCATGACTCAAGCCTCTGCCCAAAACGTGATGAAACTATTAGAAATGATAAATAACAAGATGACAAGGTCTCTAATGCAAAATTTTAACAAGGACATGGCTGGGAAAATCATATCCATGAAAAACATTCCATCAAACACATCATGAACATTCAATCCATAGATCATATAAACACATCTAAGCATAAGGAATTCCTACTTATTCGAGAATTGTCAAGATGGTATGATTCTCTCTCATGATAGCCACATTATAATCTATTAGGTCATACATTGATTCATTTACTAATCAAAACATGATGAGATCCATGAATAAGATATGTCATAAAACCATGTTTATAACCAACATATAACCAAAAAATTAACAGTGATAGAATAATCATTAAAATCACATAATAAACAAGCACATTTACACATAATACAAAATAGGAAAGAGCTATTATTAATATATGAAAAATGAAACCAGGCCAGGGACTTCCACGTACCACTCGACCATAGATCAAGCTAAACCAAATATTCCTTTTAGCCAATCACCCATGTGCCATATTCCAAGAATGAACATGGGACTAACAACAAGACAACTAGGGCTTCCTTGGGATTTACCGCAATGCACCAAGGGATTCCTAGGACCAATCCCTCATCTATACAAAAAAGCTTTACCATAATCCTAAGAAGTGATTACTAGGCCCAAACAAGAAACATACACTACCAACATTTATGACAATCCCAACACATACTAGTCCAGGGATCACTAGGTATACACAAGCATGGATGCCTTCGGATCTATCCACCTAAACCATGAGTAATTTTTCCATCTACAACCTTTAGGTGTTACTGTATATCCCTCCATTCATCGGTTGAGGATTCCTAGGCACAATGAGGGTATAAACAATCAAGTTTTACTGCATTCCTACCTTCACCGGTCCATGGATTCCTAAGCCTTGTGTTTCCTCCTGATACCACCCCACTTAGTTTTGAAACCATCTGACAATCCATCTCAACCAAGTAAGAGAAACCCCATCACACCATGGCTATGTGGAAATTGCAAGGAAAGGATGAAAAGCACTGTCACACCTAGAAACACCCATGCCAATGAGAACAAGAGAACTAAATACATGCATACACCATGCATGCCAAAAATATCAAGGAAATTAGACATGTTAATCAATACCTGCAAGTAATCCCACTATATCCACTTGATCCAACTCTTCCTTGCTTGATCTTTGCTGCCCTTTTCCTTCTTTGTCATTCCTTTTATTTCCTTGATCCAATGCTAGAGTGCTCAAATAATACTCTAAGTGTGAAATAGTATGAGAGAGAGAGAATAAAGAGAGAGAGCTTAAAAAATGAACTGAAAAAAGGTTTCGAACTGATCCTCAAAAGACTTTTTATCATTGAGGCCTCTATTTTCTTCATTTTCCTCCCCACATGCAACCTATCACCTTTCACCTTCCTTTTCTCCTATTCTCCTTTATTTTCATAAACACCATTATATTAACCAGCGGTATTGACTTGGTGTTTACCATGGTATGGGTGTCCTTGGTATCATCTTAACCATAGTATTTTACCAAGGTATTGATTGGATATTGTTGAGCACATTTTGACATATACTCTTATGATAGTTTGGATTGATTTGGTGTGTTGATTGATTGTTGGTGTGAGTAAGTGAGTCTGTGCTACAATATTTTGTCTTGCATATTTCATATATATACCTATTTTTGAGTAGAGGGTGTATATTAGATTATTAATTTTGGATTCATGCTATATTTTTTGTTGGTTTTCTCAAGTTGAGCAGGTTTGAGGACCCATTGTGAAATATTCTCAAACATGGTTCACATGGAGGGGTTGGAGGTGTAGATACTTCATGCTTGCAAAGAAAAGAAAACAATGATTAGAGGAGGAGAATATCAATCTAATGGTGGTTGGACAGTCCAATGAATGTTGGGCGAGGCTAACTGGTGGTGTTAGAGTTGGTTTTTCAGTGATTAAAGATAGCTCTTTTGAGAGTTTTCCATCAGGTCATTAGTCAAATTTTTTTTCTTTTTTAGTTATTCTTCAGCAATACTTTTGATCATTGAATGAGTCCTATCAAGATATTCTACTCCTTCACACTTTTCAATTCCATTCAAAGGTAAAAATAAATGTCATTCCATCACATATAGGTCAATTTTAGGGTTTAAATTGCCATAACAAATCTTCAGTTTTTATTATTAAAAAGGGTATTTAAATTTCCATCTCATTCATTAAGGCCTAGTTGAAGGAGTAAGGTTGTTTTATAGTCTAAAAATAAACTCCATGTCATGAGAATTCTATACTCTATCGCTATATCTAAGAGGAAATATAAAGCTTTGCTGAAAAAATATATTTTCGAAATCATATACCTATCAAAGTTTTATATTTGATATTTAGAAAAATTTAATCTTCAAAACCATAGGTTATAAATCCTATGCATTATACTTTTCCACCATCATTCTCCACTACCATTACTCTCCACTGCCCATGCAAGATGCTGCATTCATGTATTTTCCAGTCATTCATGTCACATCATACCCCTACCCCACCATTTCATTTAACTCCACCACACGTTAATCCTCCCCCACTTAGTCAGTCATCCGTCACATCTCCATTTCATCCAACGACACATATTATACTTCATCGCGCGCCCCCCCCCCCCTCCTTGCCCGAGAATTAATGTCGGGGGTGGGGGATCCGAAAAGGGTGTTATTGAAGTCTAGCCTCACTGCTATGTGTAACGAGCAAGTGATTTCACACCCCCCATGCACGAAACCATTTACTGCCTTCCTCGCCCTCTGAAATCCTGCTTACCCGCTGATTAAAACCACCACTCCTCCCACCAATCACATCATGCCAACATGGACTTCTGACCATCCAATTAAATTAATTCCCACCATTTCCTAACTGTTATCCAGTAAATTCAATTGGTAACCGTTAGGCAACATACCCGTGCCCTTTTCAAGCGAGAAATAAATAAGCTATCCATAAATTCACCATTGAACGTATGTTTGAACTTTTACTCTTTCTTTTCAATCCGATTTTCCTTTTACAAGTTTAAAAATACTACTAGATTTCCAGAGATAAATTTCATGAGTGCTTGAAGCCTTCTATTGCAGCTTTTGATTTTCTTTCAGTATGCATATTTTTCTTCAGTCTTGGCATGTGCTTTCTATAAGAAAATTCCCATTTTCTGCCATTACAACAGAGCCAACCATTCCTCCAAAAAAAAGGATTGGAAGAACCAGTAACTTTTTTGTTACACCCTTCGGTCGATTTTCACCACATACCTTTAGCAGATAAATATCACAAAATCCATGAAACTCTATTTGACCTTGAGATTTTTGAACTATATTGCTGGTTAGAAGACAAATTCCTGGATAAATCAGATGACATAGGACTATGGGATTCTAATCTCCGACATTTCATCTTTCCTCATACCCATAGTGCCCTAGAGTTTGTTAGAAGATGTCAATCTTGGTATATGCAAAACCAAAGAGCTATTATCGCTCCTACAGGAGAGATTCTAGTGACTAGAAATTCCCAAACCATTGAACAAATGATGCAAGCCCAAACCACAGAGAATGTCACACCATTTTCCTAAGAAGATTGATAGAAATATACCAGAAATTAGATTTTCAAAGAGAGATCAAACTCTTGAGCTATTCTTGACTACAAATGACCCATTACCTAAGAAAAACCCTCCATTTCCATCATCCATTTTCCCTGAAAGGTCCAAACAAATTATCACAGTAATTTCCTACCTTCTTTGTTATTATTCAGACCAATAGGTAGATGAAGCCATCATAGGATTCATGTCCATATTCTCCAAAAATTCCAAACCCTCCATCATTTTCAATTTTCATTAGTCTATTGCAGATTCTATCCATGATCAGTTTGTCAAATTCACAACTGAAGAGGTCTTCAGTTATGCTTCTATGTTAGTTTACCTATTATTTTACTCTCAGGGAGACAAATTTAATTTTCATTTATATAAATTAGATGAATAATGAAATCAATAGTCAATCATCTTCTGGACTTCACTAGTCATGAAGGAACATAAATAATATTCATATAAACAGTTTATGGAATTGTTTCTTCAGCCAACACTCAGTTTGTTAAATAGCACTCTAGAACCAAGAATTAGTGAAGAGATTAGAAAGGTGTTGCATCTATCAAATCAAGTTAGAATAGGGGATTGGTATCTTTACCAAAATTATATAGAACTCAGAGTTTATGGATGTGAACTTCCCCCTTATAAGTTAACCAAATTCCTCCCCATGAGGATTTTTTCATTGGATTATATTAGAAAAATGATTAATGCGGATGAAGTGCATTGGGTCTATGCTAAAAATAAATCTCAATTTAAATTTAAAACATAGATAGGTCCTTTTATCTATAATAGCATGACGACAGGGCAGGAGGCACATAATTTCTTGAAATAAATGCAGTTTAACCCAGGTTTTACATTGTCTTATGACCCAGTTGGTGTCATTTCAAAACTGGGTGGAGAATAAATATTCACCATATTTTCATACACCTAGACCAGATATTTAAAAGTACATGAATCAACTTGAATGGATAGAAGGTACACTACAGGATGCTGAAGAGAAAATATTGTCTACATCAACATTGCAGACTCCTATTACACATGAAAGAGTAGGAAAAATAGTTAGAGAATATTAGTCATATCCAATGACTAATTCATCTAGCAAAGAGTTCAAAATTCACTACAGAAAGAAAACAAAGCTAAATCCTAAGGTCAATCCCAATACGGAATCAAAGAAAGAAGTTATCATCATTTCTGAAGAGACACCTCTTCCCACACAGGTAGGTGATAAAGGCACTTCTACTACTCCTACTGCTTCTACTGTTTCAAAAAATCAACAAACATCATCATCTCAAGACTAAGAAAAAGCCATTCAAAGAAGCACAACTGCTACAAGGGAAAATGGGAAGACATTCTTCGACACTTTTAAATATACAAAGCTGAAGAATGAAATGTTGAAGACAAGTACATACAACCAATTTTGGAAACAAACTCCCAGTTGACAAAGTAGGCTTCTGTGAGCCTTTGATTCTGAAAAAAGATGTATTCTTCATTTATTTAGGCACAAATCCCACAACCAAAGTCAACGGCAGATTATAGGAGGGCTACATTTGAGTTTGACACCAAAGAGATCCATAAAATAAATAAAATGGAGCTACACAAGCAACCTGGTGAGACGATTTCATCAAATATCAGTAATAATGCTTTAATATTATCAAAACTATAGGTTTCATTGGCAAATGTACAGTCACAGTTGAAAATGTAGAAGGTGCCTTAATTCGCAAAGGACACAAGAATAAAAAATCTAGAAGATATGGTGGTAAAAATTGGATATGATCCATCAAATGTCAATGCCATTAAAGAAATTATCAAGAATAAAAATACTGATATAGCAGCATTAAGGAAGCAATTGAAAATCCCAGCTACAGAAGATCCTTTGGCAAAGGATATTGAAGAAAATGAAACCCAGAAGATAGAAATGATGAAGTTAATAATGGAGAATAATGCTCAATTAAAGTAGATGGAATCGGAGTTATAAAATATGATAAAGGAAAAGGAAGCAACATCAAAAACATCAAAATTTCCTTTAGAGGAAGTGCCACTAGTAGCCATTCCTATAGATCAAACTTCTACAACAAGAAATGTATATGGAGCTGAGCAAATTACCAAATAAGTTT
The DNA here is from genome assembly GCA_034641835.2 of Pinus albicaulis. NCBI lineage: Eukaryota > Viridiplantae > Streptophyta > Pinopsida > Pinales > Pinaceae > Pinus > Pinus albicaulis. The sequence goes on along the minus strand of JAXQQM020071194.1, from coordinate 809,602 downwards.
AGAACATGTCCATTCAAGAAGAGAAGATCAAAAAATTGTAGGATCATGTAAAATTATCGCAAATTTAGAAATCTAATGTTGAAAATTCACATGCAGCTGAAGCACAGAGGGCCAAAAATATGATTGAGAGGTTACAGAAAGAGAAAAAATAATATGGTATTGGAAATATTTTGGGCCAGGTGAAAGAGATTATATGGGTAGACATCACAGAGTCTATCAGTGAAATTTGGCCAAGTAGATAGATCATATTTGAGCAAAAGGAGCTGATACAGAAGGCAAATGAGGCCATTACAGTAATCAAAGCACTACTAGGAGATAAGTTGGAATTAGCTAACAATATTATTAGATTTATGAATTCAAAGAACAAGTAACCATTATGAATGAATAGAAACCATTCTGGAAGTGAAGGTGATAACAAAGAAGAATTTTATTCTTCAACTTGAAGAAAAGTGTCACACTCTAGAGATTATAGTTCAGAGTTTTTTCAGCAGAATAGAGGCCCTGACACAAAAAGGATTACCTTCTCTCTTTATAATTAACGATAAATTGATGACCATAGAAGACTATGGGAGAAGACTTCAGGAAATTTCCAGGGATATTTCCAAGTTTGCAAATATTAAAGACACATTAACAGGAAGGGCACTGTTGGGAACATTAAGTAATGACATTTATATTTAATATGAAATTAGACATGTCGTTGTAGTGAAGCCCACTTTTTCTAAATACAGTGAAGTATATGAGATTTAATATAAGGTAATAAAATTAGCTATCCATGATGGAGAACACTCAAAAAAGTTGTGTGAGTTTCAGGAGTAATTAGTAAAAGCATAGAAGTTAAATTTTGCCAGATCAGCAGTCAATTGACAGCTAGCGCAACCCATGATTATCTTCTTCAAAAAAAGTTTTTAGTTAGAGCCAACTCCAGCATAGAAGATTAAATTTATTTCCATAATTCCGTTATAGATTAGTTAGCAAATCCAGTTTCGGTCAAACATGAAACCAAATACCTAGACTTAAACACTTGAAACTGGATCTTCCTGTAGAAGTGGACCATTGAGTCTTCACCCCTGATTCCTCAAGATATTACCATCAATGGAGAGAAACAAAGGATTTTTCATATCTAATTGAATAGTATGACTTCTAGCTCATATTTTGAAAAGTTTACTACGAACAGTGGTATAGACAGCCATCTAGGTACACACAATTGCTAGATTAGGGTTAGTGGTTTATATTGATCACACAGGTTTAGAAAGAAACAAAAATCAAATAATTATGACACTAAACGTAAATGTTCCTACCTATCTTTATAAAATATTGTATTTGCCATAATTTTCTTCAAAACCCACATGAAAATGAAGGATAAGCACCAAAGGTTTAGTCCGAAATTGGGTGAAACAGAGGCGAGTAAGGGAAAAAATAAGACATTTTCAACACCCATCAAGCTTGTACCTAAACTACTTGAAACATGAGTCCTAGGAAAGGTAAAAGAGAAACATATCACCATCTCTCCATAGAATAGGATATTGAAATTGTACCTATTGTACTTTAGGGTTTATGTTACTCTTGGGGGTAAGCCATTGAATAAATCACAATAGATTATGCCCATCAGTAAGTAGGTAATCATGATGAGCCTATGAGTATTAAATCAATTTTATAATTTGAAATAAATTTCATTAGAGATAGCTTCTACTCATTTGAAGAAAATATATTTTCTAAAGGGAAAATGTAATATATACAAAACTGACCTAGGTACATGTGACATTGATTTTAATCCCATAATGTGGGAAAAAACCATGAAAATATCTATATGAATTTTCTAGTAGTAAAATATCATTGAGATAAAATTTTGACTGGAATGAATGTAGTCTAGAGAATCAAGTCATTAATAACATTAATTCTTCCACCATGAGAGTCGAGGTAGGAAAAAGCTTGAGGAAATTTGAGTTGCCTATTTTGGTCTATTAACTTAAGCATCTTTCTAAAATATTAGCAAGTTAACTGAATTGGGTGATTTCAATATGAAGAAAATTTCAGGGTCCCGACCTTGGATTCAAATCAGTCAGCACATCAAAAAATGATTTCTTTAAAATAAAATACCTCTAGAACAAAGTCTGGTGCTAGAAAGCCCTATACACCAAATTTTCTTGTTTTTTTTTTCCTCATGACTTAAGTTCAAAATATTGTTTTCATGCTATATGCCAATTGATGGTACTAGATATTTAGATACAATATTTTCTTGATGGTACTAGATATTCTATGTACTACGACTAGCACCATTAGCCTATCCAACAAATGGTTTTGAAGATTCAGACATCTGCGATGAAATGTAAAGAATATTACTAACATCAAGAAAAATCTAAAAACTAATTAAGATAGTGAATGCAAATCAACAACATATATATACAATATAATACAAAAAATTACTACGCTCATGATTAATCATAGTAACGTTTCAGATACAACCCATTTTTAGGCTGTGCCAATGGAATTCCATTGTAATCAACTAACTCATAGGCACCCTTAGCAAGAACTCTTTTGACAATATAGGGGCCATGCCATAATGGCTCAAACTTTCCTATACCTATTACATTAGCTTCTTGATCGTAGATAAGGACCAAGTCGCCCTCTGAGAAAATGTGAGGCTGGACATTTTTGTCGTATTATGCCTTTATACGTCTCTTGTGTGCTTCGTTGGCCAATTGGGCTTCACGACGCATTTCATTCAGATGGATGAGGTTAAGGATACACGCTTCTTCTTCTGAGGTGTCAGGTGACAAGTCTATTGCGAGTTTTAATGATGATATTTCACATTGGATTGGTAAGATAGCTTCCAGACCATACACCAATTTAAAAGGAGTAAATCTGATTGCGTTTCTCACTGAGGTTCGATACGCCCACAAGGTGGAATACAAGATCAAATGCCAGTTTCTTTTATGAACTCCTATCATTTGTTGAAGCATTTGTTTAAGAATTTTGTTGATAGCCTCAACTTGTCCATTTGATTGTGGATAATAAGGAGTAGAATTATCATGTGACAATCCTAACTTTTCAGTTAATTTAGACATCATGTGGCTGCAAAAATTCTTCCCATGATCTGTAACTATAGCCTGTGGGACCCCAAACCATGCAATAACATGATTAAAGAAAAGCAATGCAGTTGTCTATCCTGTGTTGTTGAATGTAGGCATTGCATCAACCCATTTGGTAAAATAATCGATTGTGACAATAATATAACCATGCCCCCCAGACGAACGAGGGTTACAGGTCATGAAGTCAATACCCCATTTTGTAAATCATCTCACAGAGACAACAAGATGCATTGGCATTGGTGGTTTGCAGATTTTACGATAACAAATCTGGTATGCATGAAAACTTCTGACCGCGAGGATGCAATCTCGAAAAATAGTAGGCCAAAAGTAACCGGTGCGGAGTATCTTCTGCGCGGTAGCATATCCAAATAAATGTCCACCACAAGCCCCAACATGACAATCATTTAACACTTTTTCGGCCTCCTCATGAGTGAGGCACCTCCTTAAAATGGTATCGACACCACGACAATAAAGTGTATCGTCAATGATCAGATAAACTTTGGCTTGGTATTGAATACGTCGTCGTTCAGAGCGAGAGGTATTAGGTTGAAAAGTTTGGGTTTGGAGATAAATGATGAAATCCCATACCAAGGATCAGATGATCTGATTATAAACAGAGACTCGTCTGGAATTGATGGTTTCGACGTAATTGGAGTACTATCAGAGGGAAGGTCACATAGAAGCTCAGCCAAAACTAAAGACTTCTTTGACTTGGATTTGATAAATTCCAAATCAAATTCCTGCAAAATTACAATCCATTCTGAGTATTTTCCCCCTAGAAATTGACGTGATAAGATATAAGTCATGGGGTTGCAATTCGAAACGATAGTTGTTTATAGGAGCAGGACGTAATCATGAAATCATTGGACAACTTGAACAGCTGCCAATGCAAGATTTTCTAAGTATGAGTACTTAACTTCTGTATCATTGAGATTATGACTCAAATAATAGATCAGATGTTCAATTCCATCTTCTACTTGGACCAATACCATAGAAATGGTTGTTTCAGCCGTGGCGATATATAGGAAATAATATTTTTGATAATTAGGAGGATACATTAATGACGCTCAGACAAGAGTGTCCCTGACAACATCAAAAGAAGCTTGCACAACTTGGTCCCAATGGAAGGGAACTCTCTTTTTCAAGAGTCGAGTAAATCCTTTAACCATTTCGGCGTAATTTGAAATGAACTTCTTAGGAAGTTAGCCTTTCCTTGAAGTTTTTGTATCTGAAGTATGTTTGATGGCACAGGAAAATCAAGAATGGCCTGAACCTTCAAAGGGTCGATTAGAATTCCTTCTTTTGAGACTACGAATCCAAGAAAATGACCAGAACCAACACAAAACACACATTTATGTCGATTGAGGTGTATTTTGTAGTGTTGGCAGCGTAAGAAAATGGCTCTCAAATGCACTAGGTGATCAGTCCAATATCGTTAATGCGCTGTTAAATCATCTAGATACGGTTGAACAATGTGCTTGATGTCATTGAAATAATAATCCATTGCTCTCTGAAAAGGATCCTTGACGTTCTTTAAACCAAAAGGAATTTTCCTATAAGAGAATGTGCCCCAGGGATAGATGAATTTTGTCCTATTTTGATCATTTGGGCAGATATTGATTTGATTGTAGTTGGAAAATCCATCCATGAACGAAAAGATTTCGTATCCAGCACAATCATCAATAATCTTCTCGATAAAGGGAGTAGGATAGTTATCTTTTGGACAAGCATGATTAACATCCCAATAATCGATGCACACTCTAATGGTTCTTTGTTTTTTCCTAACAGGAACGATATTGGAAACCCACTCAATTAGCAGAACAGGGTATATGAAACCAGCACGCAACAGTTTTTCAACTTCTGCTTTGATGGCAGCGGCTTTCTTCGGCTGAATACGACAAAGCCATTGACGCATCGGTTTGACATCAGGATACATATCAATAGTGTGTTCAACTATACTAGTGTCTATTCCTGGCATTTCCTCGTAAGACCAAGCAAATACATCATGAAATTAATGAAATAGAGAGTGATATGATTCGAGTTCTGATGGAGAACAAGATACACCGACATGAATATTTTCTACAACACCAGGTTTGGTCAAAATATCGATAGAAATGGTTTCTTCAATATTTGAGAGATTTCACTCGGAATCGATTGCATTAATGGGTAAAGAATTCGAAAATAATTTTTTGATGGATGGGTGATATAGTTTACTAAAATTATTTTCTTCATAATCAAGAATATGGGAATGATGATGATAATCTTCCCATGGTTATCCCTCTGAAATCATGGCTTCCAAAATATTCTCATCTGTTAAGAACATTGAGTAAAATGGATTAGATGGAGTACCAAAATCTAAGGAATGATCAACCCAAACACTCAGTGATGCTGATTTCGGATTTGTTGCCCAAGCCAGATAGATTGATTGTTTTGCTAGCTCAATAGGGTTGGGCGGCAGAAACTCATCCAACGTATAAATATCAGAATCACCCGTACTCTCCCTTAAGCCAGATAGAGTGGAAGAGATCATGTAGCAGGTCTCTATACTTGCAATTTCTACTGACATCGCGGACGGCGGTATTGCAAAGGTTCCCATAAGAGTGGAATCCTTTAAGAGTCCTACACCAATGTTCTGAAGTTATAGTTGGGGTATGTGAATGAAAAGAATGCTTCAAGTTACCTGCGAAGCAGAGGCAAAGAAGGATAGTTGATTAATGATTGTGATTGTACCTTTATGTGGAAAGGCAATCATTCTAAAATATGTAGAAACGATTGTAGTCATTGCATATACCCATGCAATTCCAAGTAAAATATTATAGTCAAGAGGTCCATCAACAACCTCAACATCAATATTCACTATTTTTCCCCATAGTTCAACATGCAGGTTATTAATAATACCACAAGGTTTATGTTAGTATGAATCTTAATCGCAAGTGCACGAAAAAATATCACTTTAGCTGTGCATAAAAAACAACCCTAACAGCCAAGATGGCTGCCAATATATTCAAATCTACAATTAGTTGATCAAGCTAAATGCTACAAAAATATATATTTATACATCAAAAGACATTAAGCAGTAAATAAAAACGAGATTTACTCAATGCATCTAATAGACAAGACAAGAATATGTTGAATGCATTTTATATTAAGGGCACCTGGGAGGAAACCATAGAAGGATGTTACCAGTTATCATCAATGGGATGGGTTCTTGTAAGCCCTCAGCACTTCATATATAAAATTCCTCTCTCTTGATGGTGTAGAAAACCCAGACAAAAATGGAACTCAAAGGGAGTTCACAAGCAAAAAGATAGAAAAATATGACAATGATGGTGGATCAAAGTCAGACCAAAAGTATAGATCCAGAGTGATCTTTAGGCAGCAAAAGGTAATGAATGAATGGAAAAAACCTTCTATTTATAACAGAATATTGAGTTAGTCTAGATATTGGTGTATAATTAAAATATTATTAACCAAATCAAGATCCAACTTTTATGGAATATTTTATTATTTTTGTTGGAGGAAAAAGGAATTTGACTTGGGTCAAATCCCCTTATTTGTAAATAATAAATAAATAATTGATTTATTTATCATTTTAAGGATGTGTTTGAGTAATAATTAAATAAATTATGATTTATTTAACTATTTATGAGTGATTTAGTCAAATTTAACAAGGAATATTATTTAAATAAGGTTTAAATAATTATTCCTAGAAATGAATAAGATAAATAATAATTTATCTAATTAATATTTCTGTTTTGGGTTAAATATGACCAGGAATATTAATTAAACTTTTTTTTAACTAATTCTCCCTTGAGGAAAATAAAAAAAATGTGGATTTATTTAATATTTCCTCATGGGATTTCCTGTTTAGACCATAAAAAACTTAATAAAGGTGTTTTACTAAGTTATTTTTCATAGTGAAAGCAATTTTACTTAGGGTAAAATTGGTATTACATGGTGTACTTAGATCCATCTAATAGTAATAGGTTAGATGACCAAAAAATGGTGTAACAGTTTATATGTATGTCCATCAAATGCCTTCAACATCATTGATGATTGTGATAAGTGCGGCAAGCCAAGTGACTTCCAACAATTTAGAGACATAATGCATGTAGATGCTCCCGCATCAATAATAGTGTGATGAACAAGGTGATTGAGAACATTTACTTGTATGGAGAATGCCAATTTTGCTGGTAGTTGTGGTACATAGCTTGTATGATTAAATATGACAAGATTAGAATCAGTCAGATCAATTCCACCAATGGCCGACAATAAAGCCTGTTTTTGGGAGGGAAAATTTTGTAATACCTCAAGAGCAGACATAACTGAAGGGGATTGAGCCAAATCTTCAACTATATTATAATTTTGTGCAACTCTTGCTCGAGGAATATATGTCGATTTATGAATTACTCCCTTTCGTGGCTTGATTGTCAATTTAGGAATAGAAATAGACGGTACTGATTCCGTAGATGGATTCATTGTCGAGGTAGTAGGTTGATTAGTGGCCCGACTACCATAATCTGTATTACGCATTGACACAAAAATATCTGTTGAAGGTTTTGTGATGGATAACATTAACACTTGGGTACTAGGAGTTGGATCCGTAGCAACCAAATTAGTGTCCAGATTTGGAAATGGGTCTGTCAACACAGCTGACGCATGGGAAGTCTTGATGATTTTTGAGACTTCAGCATGGTGAGGAAAATCCCTAAAAAAGTGTTCCTCATTACATATTATGCATGGATAACGAGGTTTCCGAGGTCCAGAAGATTGATCAGATGATCTTTCTTGCGGGTTAGAAGTTTTCTTTTTCTTATATTTCCCCTTTTTCTTAATTCCTGGTTGCTTGTCACCTTTGCTTTGTCAAATGACACGACATTAATTTTGGAAGTAGGAGCAGGATCAGATGCAGTAGTGTGGTGTGTGCTTGCAGTTCCTATCAAGCTATCTCTGGCATGAGAGTCCTTTAATTGAGGGGGGACATTGAAATTAGATCTCGGTGCGTTAGGAATTTTTTCATAGAGCGTGCCAGACTAAGTATAAATCAAGTCTAAATATTGGGCATGAGCGATAACTTGCTCTTTTGTGATGACACCCCCCTTAGCCACATCCTCAATTATATATGGTAATAGGGAATTAATGAACCATTTAGCAAGGATATGATCCAGAAAAAGGTTTTAACCATTCGATGATGAGGACGCTACTCATGAATATGACCAGAGATGTGAGTAGCATTAGTCTATTTAAAATTGGTTAAGAGTTCCGTTCAAATTTCATATCTGATGGGTAACTATAAATGAGTCAAAAATACAATAGCTAGGGCCATGAAATTATCAAAATAAGCTCTAGGTAATTCAATGTACCATTTTTCAACTGGACCTATGAACGTATGCTGGAAAATACGTAGTCAAACAGAATCATCATTCAGGGAATTTGATGAACACCATAAATGATAAGTCATAACATGAGTCGACAGATCTTCTCCAGGTTTTCCATTTAACTTAGGAATATCTAAGGGTAATTTGTGAGGTATCACCAACCACCAAGGAACATAATTAATTTTATCATTAGTCAGCCGATTTAAATCTAATAACTCTAAACTTGCAACAAAGGGCAATTTTTGATTAAGGTTAGGTTGAGCATAGCCAGGGTAAGATGGAATTGCTTGAGAAATAGACCTTTGAGCACCAAAATAAGGAATCTGCTGCTGGTAACCCAGATAGGGATTGTTTTTCATAGCAAATGCTTGAGGATTCTGTTGACCAAAACCTAGATATGATACTTGTTGAAAAGAAGTTTGAGGCATTTGCGCCTGAGGTTGCCAAGGGGTCTGTCCACCAATTTTATAACCCAAATTAGGATAACTTGGATTCAATTGATATCTATAACTAGGTTGTGATTGTGACATCCCATAAAATGGTAGACCAACTTGTGAATAAATGATTATAGATGCAGGTTTTTGTAAATTAACCGAAGGATTTGGAGCCTGTGGACGCAACATTTGATGGTATTGAGTTGAAGGACCCGCTTGATAAGGTTTATGTACAACATTTTGATTCTATAACAGGGGTAAATATGTATTAGCAAGTGGTAATGAAGTGGGTGTAACAGGTTGAACCGATTGATACGAGTGTACAATCGTTTGTGGTTGGATAGGCAGAGTGGGCTGCCATTGACAAACATTCATTTCAACATTAGATTGACCAAAAAGTGATGGAGTACTGTCATATTGGGTGACCAAAGGTTTCCCCCCAGCATGAGGAGGATAATAAGACGGAAAATATTGTTCTTTGAATGTTGGGAGTCCAGTTGATATGGTACTTGAAGGAATAGACCCAGAAGGACCAGCTTGATATTGCCCTGAAGATGTGTATAATGAATCAAGTCGTTCAGTACTTACTATAGGATTACCAGTTAAAATACTAGATGATGACATTGGTAAAGTCCATGCATTTGAAGATACCCCAGAGAAAATTCCAGATAATGATTTGTAACCTGATGGGACCAAAGGGCCTCCATGAAAATATGACTCTGTTGAAGTTTTAAACATCGACGAGGTAGCTAGGGCGGGAGCTGACGTAATTGGAATAGATGGCCCAACAAAATATGTTGGTTCAGTCATGGTTACTTGACCAAATGTATACCCTTTTGAATCGACGGGAGTTTGAAAAGGAACAGGATCAACAAAAGCAGATGGTGTCGATTGAGAAAAAGACTCATACAGGTAAAGGTCCTCCCCAAAATGGGTTGGAGTTAAAGGTGTATCGTCTTGTGGGATTTCTTCAATCGAAATTAAACCAGGTGGAATTATTTCACCGTCAGGCCCAAAGTATATTTCAGGTGGTTGACCGTGTGATATAGGAGTTTCAATGGCTACGGAAATTTGTGGGATGACCAAGGTAGGAACAAATTCCGGTTGTTCGACTTCAGGATTCAGATGTTCTGGTAAAGAAGAGACAAGATTTGGATCAATTTGTGGTTGAACAACGTCGGGTCTAGGAAGTATGGTCTCACTGATTGGATGGATCGTGACCACGGGTAGCTATGAAGACTCTATTTTGACAACAATAGATGAATCGAGATGTGTAGAAACAATTTGAGCTAACTCCGGTTTATTGGAAAATGATGTTTCACCAGAGGTATGAATTGTACTTGATTTGTCATATCGTGATCGCCTTTGCCTACCAGAAGTAACTTCTGGTGGTAAAGGTGGTTTTAATGCTAGTCTATGCGAACGATGGGGGAAATGATTTTGTTTTTCCATGATTACTGATTTATTTTAACTAAAAACAAATAAAAAAAATAAAATGGAAATACTAGGAAAAAGGGTTTACCAAGAAACTGTGAACTACAGAATACCTCCTGGCGAACCAAGAAGTATAGGCAAGAAATATCCCCGAATGCTGTGTTCGGTGTATCACAATTTACAAGGCGGATGACTCGGTTCACTATGGATGGATAGGACCTAAAAGTTTTCCTCCAAAATATACCCGAAGGTACATGGAGGCCCAATTCTGTATTAGCACTGTCTGATGTGAAACCACACAGTGAGAGCACCCCTTTATACTTATCATACTGTAACATCACTCGATATACCTGAAAGTACATGGATGAGCTATGATATAATTATGTACGTGGAGTGAGGTATCACACTCGGAATGTATCGCAGACAAGTTAACGATAGATGCTATGTTTTACGACGCTGGAACACGTCTCTAGCATAGACCTTCTAAATGTTATTATTATGGTTCCAATGATTTGTTAGGTAAATTGAGATCAATTTTATGTTGATCTTGCTTAACAATTTTCCTTTCAAAGGTTCACCACGATAATGTGTAGGAAAATCCTAAAATGCAAACTAAGAATGATAAACAATCTTTCACTTTTAGTTTGGTCAATGAAAACCTAGCTACTAAGGGGAAAGAGGAAACAATTTGTGAGCAAAAAAATCAACGAGCACAAACTAAATGGAGATTTCCTAATTGTTCCTTTTGCAAAACACACAAAATCCTACATGCAAATGCAAGTTTTTCTTTTTCAGGCCTTTAATGTTATGAATGCAGAAAGGAAACTAAGTGCACTAAACCAACAAATCAAATGCTTTTTACTTTCGAGAAATGAGGAATACAAACAACATTTTCTCTTTTTAAGGAAAAATGAGGAATTTAAAAAAAAATTCTCCTATCAGGAAATGAAGAATTTATGACAATTTCCTATTTCAAAAGCAGATGAGCTTAATGCGATAGTAAAAATACTTTGAAATAAATCTGTCAATGATAAAGAAAAAAAATTTAAACAAACATTGAACAAATTTTATTTCAAAAGAGGAAGAAATGTATAGATTCACTGGTCAATATGAGGTTCAAAATTTTCAAAACACAACAGAAAACAAACTGAATCAATTTACAAAGACAAATTCAAGGGAATCAAGATGGTTTTAGGAGGCAATGCAGTCTCTAAGGAGAGATAGTGCTCTGCAATGCAGGCTTGAAAGGGAGACAATGCTCTGCAAAGCACTGTGACCTGTCCAAGAGTGCATTGGGCATAGTGTATAAGGAAAACCACCATTGTTTAACACACTATAAGGAAAGATCATTGTATAAAGTTTGATCTTTGTGAATAACAACTACTGGGTGGATAAACAGAGCAAATCAGAGGCTAAAACACCTATAACTAAGAGAAATTCACCCCATAGGAGTCACCAATTTGTTTGACAGAATTGTGAATTATGGATAAAACACACTTCCCTAGACAGGTGATAATCTAGAACAATAGATTAAATAAGTTCCAAGTCGCCCTTTGAGAAAATGCGAGGCTGGACATTTTTGTCATATTGCACCTTTATACGTCTCTTATGCGTTTCGTTGGCCAATTGGGCTTCACGATACATTTCATCAAGATGGATGAGGTTAAGTAGATGCGCTTCTTCTTCTGAGATGTCAGGTAACAAGTCTATTGCAATTTTTAACAATGATATTTCGAATTGGATTGGTAAGATAGCTTCCAGACCATACACCAATTGAAATGGAGTAAATATGGTTGCGTTTCTCACCGAGGTTCGATACACCCACAAGGCGGAGCATAGGATCAAATTCCAGTTTATTTTACGAACTCCTATCATTCGTTGAAGAATTCATTTAAGAATTTTGTTAATAGCCTTAACTTGTCCATTTTATTATGGATAATAAGGCATAGAATTATCATGTGACAATCCTAACTTGGCAGTCAATTCAGACATCAATCAACTATACTAGTATCTATGCCTGGCATTTCCTCGTAAGACCAAGAAAATACATCACAAAATTCATGAAATAGAGAGTGATATGATTCAATTTCTGATGGAGAACAAGATACAACAACATAAATATTCTCTACAACGTCAGCTTTGGTAGAAATATCGATAGAAATTGTTTCTTCAATATTTGACAGGTTTCGCTCGAAATTGACTGCATTAATGGGTAAATAATTCCTAGCAAAAATATACATGTAGAATAGTGTTCGGAGGCTTAATTGCAATCTCATGTGGAAGGCCTGATCGCATATCACAAATCACAATTGCAAAGCTCAAGAGGAATAAAACAATGTAAAAACCAACGAAATACAAAATGCGATAGGAGGACTGAATGCAATATAGTTCGAATATCAAGTCTAAAGTATTTAAAGTCTGGCTATGGGACCCTCTCTCACATTGCACATCAAACATCTCAATATTAGGAGGAATGGAGCTAAGGAATATGCTATAAATGCTGAAATGTGAAATGCGACAAGGTTTCATATCGCCGATTTCGATTTGCGATTGGCACCACCTCCACTTGCCACGTCATCCATACCTTTATTGCATATCACACATCGCAAGCTCAGGAGGAATGATGCTAAGGAATATGTTATAAAGGCAGAAATGCGAAGTGCGGCAAGGTTTCATATTGCCGATTGCGATTTACGATCGGCCCCACCTCCACTTGCCACGTCATCCCTACTGTTATCACACATCGCACATCGCACATCGCAAGCTCGGGAGGAATGATGCTTATGAATCTGTTATGAATGCTAAAATGCGAAATGCAATAATGAAGCAGACGCGATGGAAGTTATTGCTAAAGTCTAAAGGTTTTTAAGTCCGGGTACATGGGTTTTATGTTTGTAAAAATCACATCCGAGGGAAAAAGCGGATTATAATGTAGAACGTTGGAATGCTGAAATGTGATAGAGAAGCGAACACAATAAATTTTTTCAAAGGTAATGGAATATCTTTCAAATTCCTGTCTTACGACAGTTACAAAGGAAAGTCTGAATGCAGGGCAGACTCGGGTAAGAAAAGACCCGATGCTACATGCAGAACAAAAACATGCATTTGCGGAAGTTTATTAATCAAATACTAAACGCTGCAGGCATGATTAGAAGAAGCAGAGTCAGGTAGTAGGTGACATTATGACAATGTTCGAAATGAAAAATCACGGGAAGATTTAGGTAGAGATGCATTTATGTAGACTGTTATGATATCACGGTAGAAACAGAAGGAGACACATCAGCAACAAATCAGATTGAGAAAAAGGATTATATTTCAAGTTTTATTTTTTCTTTATTTGTTAAGATCGAAGCTACAATGATGTCCTCGATTGCAATGTAATAAGTATTTTAACAGTTTAGGCAATCTAGGAGTTTCAAGAAGCTCGAGTAGTTACAAACTGGTTTTGTTTGTATTTAAGGAAGAGTGAAAGAGAGAGGAAGGGTTCCGAGTTCTGGAGCTCTTGGGGACTAAATTTTGTACTTATTTTTTTGATGGCCGAATGAAAGAGCATCAAGTTTCCTGCAAATTTTGATGGTGATTTGTGTTTCTTGTGCCATTTTATGTGGTTTCTTCATTGAATGAAGTGAAGCAAAGAAGAATCTAGTCTCTGATTTACGATTGTAAGTAAGTGTTAAATAGAATTAATAAGCACTCCTTCACTCCATCTCTTCTCCCCTCAAAAATTCTCTTTGAAACTTAAAAGTAGTAGATTATGTGTTTACAACATATTATTTTGAGTTTCCTCTCTCTTCACAAACTCTCTCTAAAACTTTAAGGTAATAGATTCAGTGTTTAAAACATATTGTTTTGAGTTTCCTCTCTCTCCTTGAATTTCCTCTGAAACTTAAAAGTAATATATTATGTGTTTACAACATATTACTTTGAGTTTCCCCTACAGTTGTTCTTTTCCATTCAGATATCAATAGTCAATGGAATTATGAAATATTTTATTATTCCAGATCATTAAGGGTTTTAGAAAACTAGTTTCCAGTGGGATAGAACCCAGACCTCATGATAAAATTATTTCTATGACACACTTTTAAAATTTCTTAAGCACCAATTCCTTTCACAACTGAGGGATTGTCTCTTAAGATACAACATTTTTTGGCGCCTTTTTCGGGGATGAAGGCATGAAGTTATTTTTCCTTGGGTATTGAGATATATTTCTTGATGGTGAACAAGATTTATATATATAATTTGGTTTTTTATTATTCACTTGGCTACTCCACTAATTAATATCTCATTAGATAAGGAATTTGGTTGTTAAGAAAATGAGAAAGCATCGTGGAAAAAACGGGTATCAGAGTTTGAATCTGTTAAAGGAAGTTTTATTTTTCACTATCAGTTAAGTGGTCTATTTTCCCTTGCATATGAAGAATATTGTTTCCTGCTTTATATTATTAGAGGATTATAAGGCCAAATAAGTACATTCTTTATTGGAGAAAGAAGATTTTTCTTCTGCTTGTATTATTGATCTTGACACATCTCTATCTGCTAAATATGAGAGGAGAGATGACTGTTGCATTACAATTCCTGAAGATAATCAGTCACAGTCCAGGCATAAAGGTGATGATTCATCATCTTTGGGTGATAATATTTTGTCTCACAAGAAATCGACGAATTTTCAGCTCAAACACAAAGAAATATTTAAACCCTTGGTGCTACCTACAACTCTTCATCAATATCCTTTAAAAAGCTTTAAATTTTTGCCATGTTTTTATGGAGAAAGTGATGAGGTTTTAGTTGAAAAACACCTCCTATAATTTGAGTACTTTCTAGACGAATTTCAAATTATTTATGAAGGTGTGGCTTTAAGGATGTTTTTTCATTCATTAAATTAGGGTGCTCAGCAATGGTTCCAGTGTTTGGAAGCAAGTTCAATTAGTTCATGGCAAGGTTTTCAAGATATATTTCTTAGATATTAGGGTGATTGTAAGTCATATGAAAAACACCTTTTGGAACTATATTCTATCCAGAGGTAGAGCAATGAATCAATCGTTGAGTTTAATAGGAGGTTTCAAAAAATTTATTTCAGCATGCCAAAATAAATTCGACCTCCTGAAGTTGCAACTATGGTTTACTATTTGAGGGCTCTTTCTATTGTCTTGGATTTTTATCTCAATAAGAGAAAGCATTGCACTCTGGAGCTGATGTTTCTTTATGCATAGGAAATCAAATATAATGTGTGGGCTTGTAGAATTTTTTCTTGTCACGTTCAAAGAACAAGTTTTGTTGAATACAAGATGTCCCATCAAGAAAACATTGGGATTGCTTTACAAGAGAATGCAAATTCTAAGATGAACAAGGATTTTCAAAAGGTGTCAAAGGATTCCTGTTTTGCTGAAACACAATAATTTAAGCATTCAAAATATTCTGGTCAAAAATTCATTGCAACAACTGAGCTACACGTTGAAAGCCTAGAAAATGATTACAATTTTCATAATTTTAATGATTTTGTGAATAGAGGAGAGACTAGGGAGCTCCTCAGGTATGTTTGTAGGAGGGGGAAGTTTTTTGTCAAGAATTGGCATTATATGAAGAATATCAACATTATGAGGAACAAACCTTAGATTTCTCTTTTTGGCCTAAATGGTTTTTAGTGGAAAACAAAAATAAATCTTCTCACATAAAACCTCAAATTGAGGAGTCAAACAATGAAGGAAGATGCCTAGTTCAAAGAAGTATAAATAAGAAATATGTTGAAGAAAAGGAGGCAGTATAAAATTGGTCTCATCAGTTCTATGATCTAGTAGCTAACTATATGAAAAATTTCTTTTGTCAGCAACAAGAATTTATGCAAAGGTATGTGCAAAGATTTGTATCTGAAAAAATTTCATGGTACCTCCCTATTGTGATCTTCAAATTTCAACAGTATGGAGGCATTAGGTTTAACATGCAGATGTTGGATTGGTGCCATTTGAAGGCTGAATTCACCTGATTAATTTCATGCATGAATACATATGTAGGAGTTGTGCATAAATAAGCTCAGAAGTTGAAATTTTTTAGTTGTAGTATTTCTAGTTCAGCATTTTCAGTTTAAGAATAAAGGAATAAGTCCAAAGTGTAGCAGGTTTCGGGACGATTTCATATTAGATCAACTCCCATTTGGGATTCACTCCATGCCCAATAACGACTACTGATCTGCAAGTTCTCTTTGACTACATGCCCAATAAAGGCTACTGATCTACAAGTGCTCTTTGACTCCATGCCCAATAAAGGCTACTGATCTACAAGTGCTCTTTGACTCCATGCCAAATAAAGGATATAGATCTACAAGTGCTCTTTGACCCCATGCCCAATAAATGCTACTGATATATAAGTGCTCTTTGACTCCATGCCCAATAAAGGCTATTGATATACAATTTTTCAGCACTTTGTTACCAAAGTGTTGTCCCAAATTGGAGCCAGATTTTCTAGCATAATTTGACTCAGCTAAAATTCAAGAGAGGTTCTCTGCAATTCAAGGTTGTTGAAGAACAATTGTTAAAATTTCAAGAAGACCTGCAACATGCTCAAAAGGATAACCACAAGCTCAATGAGGATTCATCATCAAATGGGCACTACAACCAAAATCAGGGAAGTAGCAACATTGGAGGTGTAATATAAGCTAGGGGAGTAACAAAGTAGAAAATCATGCAGCAAGGGTCACGTGTGGCTTATTCGTGTGCGGAACAATTCAGGAATCAGGCCAATTGATGTGTTCAGAACATTGCACATAGGTTAGGGTTGAGTTGTGAAAATATACGTGCAGAAGAATGTTTGGAGGCTTAATAAAAATCGCATGTGGAAGGCCTGATTGCATATTGCAATTTGTAATTACAAATCTTAGGAGGAATAGAACAAGGTTAAAACCACCAAAATTCGAAATGCAATACGAGGACTAGATGCGATATAGTTCAAAGCTCAAGTCTAAAGTATTTAAATTTTGTCTATAGGACCCTCTCGCACATCCCACATCATACATTGCAAGCTCAGGAGGAATGGCGCTAAGGAATATGCTATAAATGTGCATTTCGAAATGGGACCATTTTCCTGTCACCATTACGGTTACAATGGCCCCACCCTCCACTTACACGTCCATACCTCCGTTATTACCTTTATCGCAAGGCGATGAGGAATGACACCCTAAGGAGATAATATTTATAAAGGCAGAAATACGGAGGTAGCAAGGTTTTATATCGCGATTGTGATTTTCAATGACCCACCCTCCTGCCATGTCACATCCCTAAGACCTTGGGACCCATACACATCGCACATCACAAGCTCAGGAGGAATGGTGCTTATGAATACGTTATTAATGCTAAAATGTGAAATGCAACTGAAAGCGGGCCATTGTTCGTCCTCATCAATTCTAGGTCTTTAGTCAGAGCTGCAGTTTTTCCTTTGTAAAAATCGCATCAGAGAGAAAATGTGGATTATAACGTAGAACGTTTGAATGTTGAAATGCGGTAGAGAAATGGACGCGATAGAGTTTTCAAAGGTAATGGAATATCTTTCAAAGTCTAGTCTTATAGAAGTTACAAAGGAAAGTATGAACGTATGGAAGACTTGGGTAAGAAAATACCCAACGCTACGTGCATAACGTCGGTATGCATTCGCGACAGTTTATTAATCAAAGACTAAACACTGCGAGCACAAGCAAAAGCGGCTGAGTCGAGTAGTAGGTGACATGATGACAGTGTTAGAAACACAAAATTATGGGCAGAGTCAGGTAGAGATGTGTTTATGCAGACTATTAGGATATCACAACAGAAACAGAAGGAGACACATCAACAACAAATCAGATTCAGCAAAATGATTATATTTCAAGTTTTATTTTGTTTTCTTTGTTAAGATCGAAGCTACAATGATGTCCTAAATTGCAATGTAATAAGTAGTTTAACATTTTAGGTAGTCTAGGAGTTTCAAGAAGCTTGAGTAGTTACAAACTACTTTTGTTTGTATTTAAGGAAGAGAGAAAGAGAGAGGAAGGGTTCCAAGTCCTTGGCCTCTTGGGGACTACATTTTGTACTTCTTTTTTTGATGGGTGAATGAAAGAAGCAGCGAGTTTCCTACAACTTTTGATGGTGATTCATGTTTCTTGTGCCATTTTATGTGGTTTCTTCCTTGAATGAAGTGAAGTAAATAAGCATTTGGTCTCTGATTTACGTTTGGAAGTAAGAGTTAAATAGCCTTAATAAGCACTCCTTCACTCCATCTCTTCTCCCCTCACAATTTCTCTATGAAACTTAAAAGTAGTAGATTTTGTGTTTACAACATATTATTTTGAGTTTCCTCTCTCTTCACAAACTCTCTCTGAAAATTTAAAGTAATATATTCTGTGTTTAAAGCATATTATTTTGAGTTTCCTCTCTCTCCATGAATTTCCTCCAAAAATTAAAAGTAATATATTATGTGTTTACAACATATTACTTTGAGTTTCCCCTAAAATTCTTCTTTTCCTTTCAGATATTAGTAGTCAGTGGCATTGTGAAATATTTTATTATTCTAGATCATTAAGGGTTTTAGAAAACTAGTTTCCAATGAGATAGAACCAAGACCGTGTGATAATTATATCTGTTACACACTTTTAAAATGTCTTAAGAATTGATTCCTTTCAAAACCGAGGGATTGTCTCTTAAGATAAAAAAAATGAATAACTCAAAGGAAGATTACCAATTTTGTCCAACCATGGTCTAGTGGTTAGGACAGGTGTTGCCATGAGAAAAACCTAGGTCAAAATATCGCCAGGTATACAACCCTAGAACAATGTGTGCTTTGGCCAGTATTGATGTCTCCCCACATTGAAATGGAATCACAATAATGCAAATATGGGGACCTGAATATCCTCGTGGATAAAAGAGAATACGTTTACTATAATGAAAAGGAGAACTCACATGAAAACTACCAAATTTACAATAAGAATAACAAGGCAAGAAGTTAGACGATGAAAATAAGGTTACTTGTAAATGAAAATTTGTTTCTTTTAATTAAGCCTCATTAGAAACTACCGTTGGATGCCATCAACAATTAAAGTGGACAATATTTTTTATAGCTTGTAAAGCAGAGAAACATCCTAACGATGATAAACTTAAAGAATAAATATTTCATGATTCATCAGAACATCCATATATGTGATATTCCTGGAAGCAGAGGAGAGCTCAATTGAGTGTTGCTTCATCTACTATAACATTGCCCAAAAAATATGGATGTTAGTATGGGAAAAATTGGGAGGTAGCAGTACTTAATTTTCTTAGGATTGGTATTTGTGATCAATTTATTTCACGATGGTAAAAAAATTACCTCTTTAATTTCAAAGGGAAATATTTCATAAAAATTGAGTGGAAGTGGTTCTTAGCTATGTTCTTTGGTAGGTCTAGCTTAGCAACAAGATATCTTAAAAAATTAGAAATAATCAGCACCCCCTAAAGTATAAAATACTAATGGCTATGGAATATCTACAACACCATGTAACGTTTTGGCTAGACAATATAAACCTCTTAAGTTATACTTCCCAATCCTTTTCCATGTTGGCCTAGGTTCATCCACCAACAACAATGTAGGTTTCAGGGGCATTATCATAGGCATGTAAATGGTGTTATCAAAAGGATTAAACTATAAAGGTACATGTTGTTTTGGAGACTCCTCGTTGTTCATAGACATTCAATAGGAAAGGGGATCCAAAGAAATTGAAAATTCAGATTTTGATGAAAGAATCCAAGACTTCCTCCTTTTAGTCAAAATTTTTTTAAGTTGTCACATCGAGAAGGGGAGAAATAAAAAGGAAAATGAACTTAAAAATTTGGAATCCTCATTGGAAAGAAGGCACTACTTTTTGAAATAATTCCTGGCATAATCTTAACATGCAAATAGAATGGAATTAATGCCTTCCAGTAGACAATATTAAAGACTATTGAAGCAAATAACTCTACTTTCATGCAAAGCATTGAACTTTAAATCTCTTTTTTCACATTCACTTCCCATATTAAACACTACACTATTGCAAATGGAGGCCTAAGGAAATATCAAATACTCAAGTCTTAGAAGAGAGCACCTATAGGCTATTTTTAACTTTGTATATTTCCCTTTTTGAAGCAAGAAGTCATGGAATGCAAAGTTTATACGTAAAGGAAAATGAGGCCTTGCAAAGCCAATTTTTAGTGAATTTGCAAGGGCACTAAGAAAATATAAGACAACTTTTATAGAACATTTAAGGATACGTAGACATTGAAAGTAATGACAAATTTTATTTCTTTGATGGAAAAGTTGGCGGGGTCCAGGTAACTTGGAGAATTTCCATGGAAAGTCTAACTTGGCTCTAAATCCATTTTTAGAAAACTTGATAGAAAACACCAGAATAAATATTGAGGATCTCCAATCAACAATGTACCCAACGTAAGTTTTTACAATCGAAATAAAAACAAATACATAACTCATGAAAAATTGTAATGTGAATAACAATGTTAATAAACTACCAATCAATTATGAATTCGATGGTTGATTCTAAAATTGATGGGAAAGAATTTAATTAAAATATTTGATTATATGTTTCTTTTCTTGGCGTTTTCCCAACCTTTTGTTTTCTATTATTGTCCTAAATTATTAGAGCCTTGAAATTTCCCTTTGATTTTCTTGGTTCCTCGTCTCCCTTTGTAATCAATTAGATTTATAGAATATATAGAGCCTAAGAAATATACTCCTATGTTTTCAGTTATAGTAATATGTAATAACATGTTGTCTCTCAAGTCTAGACAATTAGACAATAGATTCCAATACGACGGTCTGCACCCTAAGTGGACTTGCACTTCCATGTATGATCTTGTAAATTTTGTACTTGACAAAATTTTTAATATAATTATTGTTTCAATGAAAGAAAGAGGGTGCATTATATCTATTGTTGTATATTATATCACCTAGTGGAGGAATTTTTTAGGATATTATTTCACAACACAAACAGTTGAAGCAGTAAACGTAGCAACTATACATGAATAGTTTTCCTACAACGTTCTGTAATAGGAGAATGCTGCCAAAATTCTCTATGTAGCACTGATTTTCCAACAAAACACATAAGTGGGAAGGGACCAAATCTAGGACGGAGGCACTAATAAGATATGAAAAATGATATAGAAAAAGTAAAGAATTAAATTTCCAAATATCAAAGGCGAAAACAATGAAATTGTTGAATACAAAAATGATAAAATTATCACATAATTAATTATCATATTAAAATAATGCATATGAAAAATATATCAATGGCATCACGGTTCCATAAAGGAAAAATAATGATATTTTAGTTGACCATATAAATTACTAAGAATATAGTCCAAAATGGAAGAATGCCAAAAGGATTTGCTCACTCAGCTCATACTAGATAACCTAAAGTTTGAGACATATACAATACAAATCATGGTTTTATAAGTTAAAGTCGTCTCCTTCAAGGTTTTCCAAAAATTCTTCAGCCATATTAGGTTCTTCTGCCTCATTGGCATCAAAATTCTCCAATATAATGCTATCTAGTGACACACCAACCAATCTTCTCCCTGGATTTGAATTTCCCTCCTTCTAATCGATCTGTGGAAAATCCACGAGTTCCACTTGTGAAACATCCTTGGGTTACACATTCCATTGTATTGCAAGTCCCTGTAAATACCCTGGAGCCTTCCTCATCTCAAGGTGAATATTGTTATACACGAAAATAGGATTTTATTCTCTCTTTGAGAGAAGGTTGTTCCTCTTCATAGAGTGGATTAAACTACAAGTGGACAAATTCCTCATAGAAAGTGAGGAACTAGCACCTTGAGACCACATAGTAGATTCATCCTCGTGACATGATTCTCTAATCCTTATTTGCACAAATTGTGTTAAGTGGGGTTGCTCAGTTTTTTAAAACCTAGAAAATGTTGTTGAATTACTATTTCTATATCAAGATTTTATATCTCAAATATAACTCCACAAAATCCTTCATTCACCTTAGGATCATCCATTCATGAAAATTTTCCTGGCTTCTATGAATACCACTTGGGATAAAATGCATGTGCAGCTGCTTGCAGAGGTGTGTTTGTCTAGTTCCACCACTTTTCTACCAGCTTTTGGATTTCTTTAAAAAAATTCTAGGGAATAATATCTCTCATGAATGATAGATTCAATTTTTACAACCATGATGAATGATATATTTTATTTTTCCAATGAAGTTATCAATTACATCATATATATTCCCAAGACTAAGGGAATCTGAACCTAAATATCGTATCATCTCAACCACTAGAAATGTGATTGAAACGGTGTATAGTGTACTCACAATCAATACACTAATCATCATCCAAAATCATCTTTTTTAATTTTATGGCATGTTCTGCTTTGGACTCTTCCCATTTAGACTAATCACTGCTACAATAGTAAATTGTATGGCCTTTTTCAACTCAATAATATACAAAATAAGAATGAATAAGATGGCATATCATGTATCAATTGGCTTCATGAGCTCCTTAACATGCTTCCTATAAATAACTGTAGATACATGATAATTACAGTTGAACATGTATGCGTATCTTGCGCTTAAAATAAAACAAGCTATCCATTGAATTTTGGAAATACCCTCAAGTGCATTATTTAATGCATGCACACAAGAAGAAGCCCAAATATATGCTTGTACCTATCTTGTATCATTAACGTGGAAGCTTGAAAAATTCATGTCACATCGGTGAAAACCTGCAAAACATTAGGAGAACCAACCTACTAGAAGCATGAGTCCTTAATTTTTCCAATACAATCAATTCCTCTAAAGAAGTAAAGTTTTGAAGAGCTCACAATAATGTTTATCAAGGGATTTTTGAATTTTCCATATATCTGCCCAATCATCTATGACAATTAAACACCCTTTCCTTATCCAAATTTGTTTAAGATATTTTATCTACCATTTCCCAATAATATATGACAATTAAACACCATTTACTTATAAAAAATGGTTTAATCTCTTCTATCCACCATTTCATCTATAAGATCTCCTTTTATAATACAATTATTTTCAATTTATTGTGACTAGGGGTTATATATCTAGGCCCAACATCTATGACTTTCATCACTATTTCGTTTTAAAAAAGGGTAATGGGAAACATTAAATGAATTCTATTAGCCATCATCATCTTAGAAATTTCATTATTTTCTTACTTCTTATTTTGGAAATTCTACATTTCAATCGTTTCCATGGCTTTCCTCATGAGAAATGGAATTTTGGAGAAAATGAAGAGCTTTGGTCAGCCTATTATATATTGAGCAAATTTTGAAAACATAAAGATATTTTATTGAAAAACAACTTCTGTTGGATTTCATCACAAGCGATGACACTTTAAACCAAGTAAAGAATTTTTATATTTATGACATGAATAATTTTCTTACTTCCACTAACCTTGCTACTATTTTGGAAAAATTAGAATCTGTTAAGACATACCTTTCACCAAAGTTGAAATATTGATATATAAAATGGAAAAGAAAGTTTTCTAATTTCAACCTTGATGCAACCCCGAGAAATTTTGTTTTTACCATTGGCACATGGAAATATCTTTTTTCATTCATCTGCAGAGATGGGAAACAATAATTTAGCCAGAGTGTCATGACAGTGATTAGGAAAAATATGTTGCTCTAGCTTAATAAAAATATTGAATCTGAAAAAGAAACAACGAAAAATCTTTAGGAGCAGTAGTTAAAAAAAAGGGGAAAATTTTCTTACTCAAACAAAGGAAAATCTATCCCAAAGAAGAGTGCTTGGAAGACATGCGTATTTTGAAAGTTTCTCTATTGGAAGTTCATATATGAGGCTTGGGACTTTGGTGGTAAGCTTGAAAATTTGAATTGAAGAAGAAACACAATTAGCATCACTAAAATTCCCCCTTACATTGTTGTGAATTACTATACTCGAGCAGATTTGATGGCTAGTTTAACCATCCATTTTGATGCCACGAACTGAAAAATGATGGATTGAACTCCTAATAAAAAATTGGTGCTAGATAGGGTAGAGAAAATATGGGTTGAAACTACCCACTAAAAATACCTTCAACTTACTGATAATAAATGATACGACCTCCTCAAGTGATCCCACGGTCTAGAAATGAGTGAATCAACCCCCTTTTTCCTACATGAACAACAGATGGAAAATATGAACTCCAAAAATCCCACAATCTCTGGTGGTACCCATGACCTGGAAATGAGATGAATATTTAGCAATAAATACTGGTGAAATATCTTAGTGGTATTTCTTATTTTATTTTAATTTTAATTTTTAATTTATTTATTTTATTTTATTTTTATTTTTATTTTTATTTATTTTATTTGATTTGATTGATTGATTTATTTATTTTTATTTTTTCTTGATAAGTTAGGGTGGATTTATTTCACTACCGAAACAAATTCGTTAAAGGGTTTCACCCTTAGCACTCGAAAGCTACAAGAGCTCTCCAAATTGTTATGAGGAAATGATTATGCATGTGCAAAGAGTGAGCTTCATCTCTCTTTTATCATCAAAATGCCATGTGCCTCTTTTTTATATCTTTTTGCCCCCCCTTGGTGTGATCATTTGGAGAGGGACATTACACTTGCACCAATATTGAATCCTTTAAAAATCATTTTATACATGATACATGTGGGGTTGGCCATAAACATTGGTGAATGACTTAACATTCTATATATACAGGTGGGGGGTTGAATACAACCATTGGTTGATGGCTTAGAATTTTATGATTTTATCAATCTCCTGGGTGTGAATCAATGGAATGATGATAACATGATAGTTTTTTTAGTCATTTCTTTATAGGAAATGGATACTTTGACTAGTAATTATAGAATGGTCCATTAGTACCCTGATAAGTTTTTTGGGTCATTTTTTGGTAGGAAATCATACTTGAACTATGAATATTTCAATGTTTTACAATAGTAGGTAATCAATTTTTTTGAGTTTCAGGGACAACTGCTAGTATTACTAACCATGAGGGCATTAAAAGCCTCAATCTATTTCAAACATGTTCTAAGTTCTAACTGTTAATAAAAAATATCATACCCACTGCTTATAGTAACAAAAATGCTCCAACAGGTAGAACATGGGAGTTCCACAAGGACATGTACAGTCAACGAACTATATCAGCTTTTGAATAGTTGATTTGGCTTGCCCTCACTGAGGATTTGGCGCTTTGATTAGTGATACAACTTTTTCTATTGGATAGGAGGTAAAAGTGGACTGCACTGAGGCATCTAAAATTTTGATCTATGGGGTTTCATCATTCACATGTTTCTTGCCATACTTTGGGAAATATCATATTGCTTTATATATTCAGAGAAGTTTGGTATGAGAATATAGAAATTTGAATTAAAACTTTGTAAATTTTTCTTTTTATCCCACATATTTTTAATTTTTATGCTTTTAGGTCATTTCAGATAAACCTATATAGTTCTGTGATGAGAATTTAACTAAGGTGTATGTATATTCATTTGATCTACCTAACCATTGATTTTTGAACCAACACCTTATTGGTAACCTATTAGGGTTTTGAATTGGTAATATTGCAGGGGAAAACAAAGGATTTTCCCTAATTAGTGTTACAACTATGGTTAGGTTTGGTTTTGGATAAGGAGTTAAAAATGTATACAATGAAGTATGTAAAGTTTCAATTTGTGTTATTTGCTTATTATCATTCATGGGATTTTGGTCAAAGGCACAATTTTTTTCCATTGTTGTTAAATAACCCTTTGTTAACTGTTGGATCTTCCTTTGGCTTAAATGAAATGACAAAAAAGTATCTATTCTGTAAATTCCATAGTAGGCTTGAACCTAACATCATTCATTGAGACAATCTACATCATTAGGCCATCCATGTCACTTGGATTTCTACTAACCATGGATGCAAAAGTTAACTCAGTGGAAAAAAATTGGTGTGAAAACATGTCTTCTGGGTTTTGAACCAAGGTCTGAGCAAAAAAATTTATTTAACCTCTTGACCATGTGCTCAATATATTAATATTTGTTTGTTATTGAAAATAGAAATTTGTAATCCATTATTTGAAGGTTTTTAAAAGTGAGTAGTAATTAAAATTTGATAGAATCCTCCATTTTTTTAGATGTGTCATATATTACTTGAAGGGAAAAAGAGTAAATAATGGAGAAAAGAGAGGTACACCAATTTAATGACAAGAATACAAGGGAATTATCATCCTCATTAAGCCAGAAATTCTAGCATATGAGTCTGTGCACCTGTAGGAAGGGACTGGAATGGAAAAAGTTGAATTTGTCTTAAAAAAGTAAAAACAACTCTTGTTTAAAAATACTAAATTCCCCAGACCTAAGAGGGGATGGTTCTTCATGAAAATTAGGCTTACACTGATAATTATAATGTTCCACCAAATTTATAGAACATGGGGATGCAAAAGTTGGGAAACACATTTGAGTCATATGGATACACCCCCCAAATTTTAGGGGGGCCTCATGGGGGGAAGGGGGATGTTGGTGTCCCTAGCATATGGGACCCTGTCTCTACATGAATTTAACTAGGAAGGGACTCAAAAGGAAATAAATTAATTTGGCTTTAATAAGTAAAACCATTTCCTGTTAAAACGCTTTAGTTTCCTTGGGATAAGATGGGGTGCTTCCTCATGAGAAGAAAAATTACACTGATAATTCCAATGTTCCACTAAGTTTATGAATGTCGGTATGAAGGAGCTAGGAAATGCACTTTTGAGGACATGTGGAGACACCCCTCAAATTTTAGGGAGCATCATGGGGGATAGGGGTCCGTTGGGGTCCCTAGAATAGTTGACCCCGTCTTTAAGTGACCATAAAAATGTTCTTGGATGTTAAATGTTGGACTATAGGTGTCACCTTGGATGTTAAATACTTAAAAAATAAACCCTTGTTTGTCAAATATAATAGACTAAGGTTGTTGAGAGTTAAACACAGGTTGGCCCAAAAAAATCCAAAATTAGAGTGATGAATTTGTTTGGTGTCTTGGTTATAACTTGCTAATGCCTCCTCCCGGTGGCTCAACTAAAAACAACACCTTATTCTTTCTTGGAATATTGACTCTCTTTATAAAGAGAAATTGAAAACTGAAAGAGAATTTTGAATGGTAAGTGTAAATGTCGAATGGAGATGGAAATGGTGTAGATACACTAGGTTAGATTAGGTGATTTATGCCTTTTTAGCCATTTTTTCTCACTTTTTTATGTTTAAAAAAAATATGCAGGGTGTCTAGATGTCCCCCTTTTCAGGAAGGGGCACCCACAAGCCCAAATTTTTGGGAAGTGTCCTTGCACACTAGAAAAACATTTCACTGTGTGTTTAATGTAATTTTTTCAAAAGAGAGGAGGCAAAAAAATGTTTTTCTAGTTGGCCCTAAGGCCTGTGGTCTTGAGGATGCAAGGAGCATGTCCCCAAGCTTGGGATTATGTCCCTGTGTAACACTATATATTTCCACATAAAGCTAATAATGGATACTTGGGGAGATGGAATCTGTGTCATAACTATTTGCATCTATCCCTAATTGTCCATGTGTGCTGAAGGAAATACCTTTCTAAGCTATTGGGAGGATATAAATTGTGAAACTTAGCTTGAAACCATGCCCAAAAAGTCTTGGAAGATGGGCATCTGTGATTTTATTTAACCACTCGACCCATTGTTCAATAAATTAAGATAAGTTTGGTATTGAATATAACAATTTAAACTCCACTATTTCAGTGTTTGTTTTAAGCCTAATTTATTAGAAATTTGACAGAGTCCTGCAATTTCTTTAAGAAATGCATCAAATACTACCATAACTAACAAAGAGTGGATCATGGAGCAAAGAGAGGCACAATAATCTAATGACAATAATACAAGGAAATTCTTGTGTAATTATTTGGCCAAAAATGCTAGAATATGATTCTATCCCATGAGGAAGGGATTCAAAATATTTATGGTAAAAAATGAATTTGTATTTAACAAGGATGGCCAATTTTCATGTTAAATAAGCCTTATCATGAAGTAAGTGGGGATGGTTTCCCATAAAAAGTATCCTTAAACTGATATTTCCATAGAAAGCCAATAGGGGAGAGAAAAATTATGTTCAGTAACTATTTGCAACTATCCATAATCATATAAGTGTCTTAAGGGAGTGTGTCTTCTTTAAGAAATGCATCAAATGCTACCACAACTAACAAAGAGTACATCATGTGTTATCACTCGGATTGATCCCTAGGCTGAAGAAGGCAATCCAGAAGTAACCTCAAACCAATCTTTGGACTTGGTATCTAGCCCTACCAAATCAGAGATGGATCTCTCGATAGAATCACAGCCAAGAGGGCTGGATGGAAAGGATTTTAGGCTAGCTAAAGAAAACAAGGGGTTTTGATTTTGATTTTAGGGTTGGGCTCACTGAACATGAATTAGGTCAAGGGGATAGATCAGGGCCAAAAGGATGAAATTGCAGTCTTCTTGATGGGGCAAGGTAGGTAAAAGTTTTAACATTCAAAGAGTATTAAATGTGGTGGAAATATTGGTGAGGAGCTAAGGAAAGCATATGAAATGTATTTTCCCTAAACTGAAGAAAATGAACACATTATACTTAATTCCCCAAAACATAGCATAACTAAATATGAATTCTGTCTTTCAAACTTGAAATCAAGTATATTATAGATGTGTAATGGTTTATGAATTAACATTAAATTCTAAAAAATCAATCACAGAGAAGAAACAATGTGTAAAACTCATACCACAGGGATCCCAAGAAAATAACTGCAATTTTCCATTAATGTCCAAGCCAGAATGATACTTGATCAATATAATCTCTTCAACTGATGCCAACCATTACCAAGACTGAAAAATTACACCTTATATACTTCAAAACCACTTCCTCTCATCCTCAGGGGTCGAATCCATGAGGTGAGGGAGTTGTTACACCAAAAGCTGAAATGAATGTTAAAGCCTAGAATGAGGAAAGTGACTCATCTATATCTTTTAGAACAAATACATTTGATTTCAAACTAATTATTTACCTAATTTATCTACCTCAGGTAAAAGGTAATACATGATATTTACAATGGTAACTTCTCATTTACCCAAGTGAAAATTAAATCAGAGGTGAAATTTCAAAATTTGAATAAACTGGTAAAACTGTGAATTCCTTGGTAAATGCGCAATGCCAAGACATAAAATTTGACCTATTTTGTAAGACACTTTTGGAGGCTCTCCTTGTCCAAATCAGCTCCCTAATAGCTCATTGGAAATTCCTCTGAGTCTAGTTTCTAGATATTCTTTTACTCTCCAAAATAGCGCCCATCTACCCTATCAAAAATATGTTCTCCCAAGACTGGTAAACACGCAACACCAAGGACAAAAAGAGGGCATAAACATGATTGTTTGATGGTTTTTGGCCTTTTTGAGGGACCAATTTTGCTCCAAATATCCTAAAAATTTCTGAGGTTGATGTAATCATCACTAGGAACATGAATATGCTAACCATTTTCCATTTGTATGGCCCAAAAAATAGCACAACGCCAGTGGCGCTGCACGTTTAACACAATTTATGCATGCTAAACTATCCCAAAAAATCAAAATTTGCACAAAAATGCCAAAAATTGGAATTTGCTTGTTGATCAAGGGTTGGAGGCCTGGAGGGATACCTCAGCAAGAATATTAAAGTTCTCTTTCTCCTTTGACTCAGTCAAAGATGGAATCTTTGCATGGGCACATTTGAGCTTG
Organism: Pinus albicaulis; assembly: GCA_034641835.2. Taxonomy (NCBI): domain Eukaryota; kingdom Viridiplantae; phylum Streptophyta; class Pinopsida; order Pinales; family Pinaceae; genus Pinus; species Pinus albicaulis. Next base: position 779,529 of record JAXQQM020071194.1, on the reverse strand, counting down.
GCCCTTGCAATCCTGTTTCTCATGGCATAGTTCTTCACCATCTTCCTTTGAATATCAGTGTCTTTATTTTCCTTCTCTAACAGGCTCTCCAGATGAAAATTATCTCTCTCAAGCAAAGACTCTCTTTCTCCATGAATATCTATTGCAAGAAACTCACTTGGAGTAAGTTGCTCTGCCAATTCTGCCTCTTTTTCTCTTTCTTGGGCTAAAGCACTCTTTAGTCCAATGGTCCTCGGTCTCTGTCTAGGAAGCTGATCTTCCTCATCATCACTATCATCAAATCTGCCCAAGGTCTCATTCACTAAAGCCTTGGCCTTTCTGGCCTTTCTCTGAGCTCTGATTGCCTTGACCTCACTGATGGCCTGCTTTGTCTTCAACTGCTGATTCTCTAGCTCAATAAATTTAATAACATTTCTTTCTCTACCAAGATTAGCTTGAAGCTCAATAATCTTGGCCTCCTTGATTTTGATCAATGCATTGGTGATTATAATCTCATCCTCATCATAAAGGTCAATCAACTGAAACTCCTACTCAGTTTCATGTTTGTCCTCCTCCTAGAAAATGATAGGCTATGTAGCCTATTCCTTGCCCTTGTCTACCTGTTCTGCTGATGAAGAAGGCATGGACCCTTTCACACCATCTGAAGAAAACACATGTTTGTGGCCTCTTTGATATGTCAAGGAAAATGGCTCAATATCAGTCATTCTTGTGCCAGCTGCCTCAATGTCCCTTTCACTGCTTGATGCTCTGGTATCATGATGTGATGGTGAAGGGTTATAGAATGGTGATGAGGTAGGATCAACATGAGGTGAATGAATGTGAGTGGATGGTGATGTATGAGTAGCGGGATGTGATGGAGAAGTGGATACGAGAGGATGAGATGATGAAGGAGCATTCTGCTCATGATGAATAGGTGCGATAGTGAAAAACTCATTTGCAATGAATGCATCCCATGAAATGTTTTTCTGCTGAAGCTAATGCATGACCACCATTTTGATGAGTGAATGATGAAATAGGCTTTGCATTTGCTGATTGTAATCCCTCTTTTTCACAATGTAATCCATCTAGTCAATGCTACGGAAAATATAATAAGGAAAATGCAACATCCTAACTCTAGTGAAATGCATGAGAAGAAGGATATGGTATGAGTAGAAGTGGGAAAACCTTCCCTCACAAGTGAAGTATTTCATTATTATCCTCATCATGGGAACATACCAGTCAAGAAGATGAGAAAAAGGGAAAATGGACTTGTTGTGATCTTTATACCTAGGTTTGAGGTATGGTTCAAAATAACTCATGTCCAGGTTTGCTTGTTTAAACCACCTCTCTCCCACAATAGGTATCCCTATAGTAGCTGCAATGGCATTAGTGAACATCTCAAAATCTACACCAGCAAGATTGACCTGCTTGTCATGTAGATTGATGATGAATAATCTTGTTAACTCCGGGTGATTTTGCACTTGCTGCACTCTCTCACAAAACTCAAATCAGCCCACATGTTTAAAGAAAGACACAGTGAGAGGAGAGGCCATGAGTTCCCTTGTGGTGATGGGTTCAAACCTGTTGTGATGGTCATTTCTCCTTGGCATTTGTTATTGACCAACAATGCCATTGTTTTCTTCCTCTGACATCTTCAAATTCTGATTTGGAAACCCTAGGGTGCAAGTGAAATGAGATGAGGGAAAGGGGATGATATGGTTAACTTGAAAGGTGAAGGGAATGAGTGTGAGTGAAGGGAATGGATGTAGGGAATGAGTTAAGGGAAAAAATAGATCAATAAAACCCTAAATCAATGAAAATACCTTGTTTATGATTGATATTCTTTTAGGAGGATGAAACAAGTGTAAAAACTGTGATCACAAAATTGTAATTAGAGTTTTTCTTAGGGTTCCACTTCAATTCATTTAAGAATGACCAAATAGCTTAAAATCAAGGTTAAAATATGTATTTATTTCTTTGAGGGATGTTTGGAGGACTTTGGCAAAGTTTGGAGAAGTTTCAAACTCATTTGAGTTGCTAGATCACTCAAGAAGCTTTATTGTCTAAGCGTGCAGTGCCAGTGGTGAGTGCGCAGTGCTTCTGCAAACACACAGTGCTAGTCTACAGGTGCGCAATGCCTTCAAAAAATGGGTTGAAAATCTCAGGCAAGAGTGTAGTGCCAATCTCCATGTTGACACCTAATCCTATGGATGGGTGTGCACATGTATTTTTGTATATTATTTATTATTAGGAAATAAGGAAGGCCAAGAGTCATTGGGAACTGAATCCCAATAGCCTCACCTCCCATCTATATAAGCATGTACATTCTTCAGCTAATACACAATTCCAGTTTTGAGGAGTTACCTCCTGGTTTGACACTCCACGCACATAGCACCAAGTGCTAAACGTGCAACACCAAGAAACTTAGTAGAATTTCACTCAAAAAATCACAAAATTTTCCTTTGTTGAATGCTCGTGATGTCTTGAGAGGCAAAAATGACTCTTTTGAAATGTCAAATAGGCTTTATAGTCACGTGAAATTTTGATTTAGCTTGAAAAACTCACTTTCTATTTTTTTTAAGTATTCTTCCTTTTCTCACTGATACACTTTGACACTTTTTTCTTTGTAGATTGCTGAAGTCATGGAGTTGGCTTATATTTTTCTCATTGAGGCTTGAAATTTTCACTTTTACCACTTGGGATTAAATTATTACATATAGTAGCATAAAATTACATTTGAAAAAATAAAATAAATTACATAAATGACTTTTTATCAAAATGACATTTTGATAAAAAGTCCTGAAATTGAAACTACAACCTTTGAAGTAAAATGAAACCATCGTGATGATCTTGTTTCAATCCATCTCATATGTGTGCTGACCTCATTGGAATAAAGGGAAGACCTTGAAAAATACAAAACCCTAATGACCTAATGAAACTTCTTTTTTGACCTGAATTTAAATGAGATTTTGACTTAAAAAAAATTCAAGTGAAAACAAAGCATTTTCATATGTTTATATGCTCAAAGGAACATGGGTATGAGTCTGAAATATGAATCTTGGAGGGAGAAAAATTTTATTTGACAATGACAACCACCAGCAGAGAAAATTTATTTCATGACCTAACAGAATGATAAAAAATTTATTCATTATTTTACACCTGAGATGCACATGCAAGTGTGTTTTGATCCTTGGTGGAAGTATGCAAATAATAGCACTAACATTGGCTCCATTTGGGGATGGTAGCTCCTTGGAGGTGCCAAGAACACCGTAGACCAAGTGCTTATCCGTTGGGTATGGAATCAATAACTAAAAACCAAACTTAATACTGAAAAAATATTGACTTAATAAACTGAACTGATTCAGACTAAAACACAACTGACAAATTGAAAAATATGCTCATAATTGAGCTTATTCAACCAAACCTACTCTAATTGATCCATACATCACTTGATCAAGTTAGATGGAACAACCAATGCAACCATGTAAGTATTCTGGCTATTGTTTGAATTCTCCGCAATTGCTTGCTTATGAGTAAGAAGAAAGAACTACTGAAAGGAAACTCCCATGAAAACTTGTCAACCGATAAAATCTTGATGAAATCACAAAGCATGGGGCCACCGACTGACCTCAAGAATGTTGCGAAAGGATATTCATATGAATATATATTGATTTCCAGCCCATCGAATACATTAGTTCTCTGCTCTAGGTAGTCTTCGTACCTTGGTTTTGTAATTTTCCTAACATCTGTGCTTTCTTTCTTTGATGACTGCGGAAAATTGACAAAAGGATCCTGAAAATCGTGAATGAGTATTTTTTCCTGATGATAAAAAACAGAAAAAAAATCTTCTTCATTACTCTCTTGATATGACTGCAAATCTTGGTATGAGCTTCCTAATGAAACACCTACTGAACAAGACAATGAAGTCGGCTGTCGGATCAAGTTTATATCAACACTCTTTTCACGCTCATAGTTAGCTAATAAAGAAGGACTTTTACTATAGATATCATCCAACACATAAGCTATTGGGTCATGAAAAACTTGAAAAGACTGTTGCAACCTATTTTCCATTGGTTCTAATGAGACTACATGACTTTCTACAAGTTGGTCATCCTTTTCTTTAGAGACATTATGAAAAGTTTCCTTTAAAAAATGAAATGCTTCAAAACATAATGGTACAGAATCATCTTACATCATTTGATCATGTGTTTCAACTTCCAAGCCTTCATCTGCAACCTAAAATTCAATGGCATTCGCTGGCTGCAAATCTGGAGCTAAGGAGGATTCTATGTTGCAAATGATTTCCTCAACCATTATAGGAGAATGTTTTTCATTAAGAACTTGCTCAAGAAGTTCATTATCTACCACAACCTCAACATCAAAACTGAAAGATTGTTGATTTATAATCTTGGAAATTTTTTCTTTCAGAAATTGAAATGAAGCAAAACATAAAGGCAAAGATCCTTCACTTATTTCAAAATTTTCAAAATTTTCCTCATTTCGGTCATCATAAATATGCATCGACTGATCATTGTTTTCAAGCTGCTGCAAATGAACTTCCTCCCACAAACCAACTGTTGATTTCTCTACAAGATTAGTTTCAGTTTAGAGAGCATAACCATCATCATACTGAACAAAATTTGGCAAATCATCAATATAAGTAATGTCACCAATCATACGCATTAGATTATCATATTTTTTCTCTGTGAATTGATCTACAAATCTATTTTCTGATCTATGGTGGTTGGGATTAGGAAGATAAATTTTAGGGTTTGCAATCTCTTGTTTTTCTGGGATAAGTGATCTATGACGATCTTGGACGGAAAATACATCTCTCATGATGATTTTTTGCATCATTTCCTCTATTGTACTTACAAAAACATCAAGATTTACCTCTGAAGATGTTAGGTGCTCTGCAATGTTTTTCTTCTCTTCTTCCTTCAACCTTTCCCTTCTGATCACCAAATTAGCCTCTACATCTACTGCATTGTTCTACATCTCTCAAGTGTTGCAAGATTCCTTTCTCTCAGCTGAAACTCAATTTCTGGATCAAAGGTATCCAGGTAATGTAAAAGAGCTGAGCTAGGAGGAGGTCTTATATCAATGGGTATCGAATAATAGACTTGATTGAATCTGGTATAAAAATATTGTACTCTCCCCTAGCTATCTTTTCAGCTGGGCATACTCTTCTAGAATTAGGAAAGGGTTTTGTTTGACCACCCACCTGTCGAAGAAAACTTTAATGAACTGCGGTAAATTTGAGATGCTCGTGGAAGGCAAGTTTTTGAACCAACTCTTGACTCTACCTTGCAAAGAAAGAGCAAATAGCCTGATACTGAAATCCTCTTCGTCAACTTCAAAAAGGTCAAGGAAAGTCTCAAAATTATGTATATGTATCTTAGTAGTGATTTTGTCATATTCACCATCAAACCTTGGCAGATATAGGTAATGATTTTCAAGGAAATCATGTAGTATAGGAGGTAAGATGAGTGGTTTGTATCGATCTGGAATTTTACAAGGTGTAGGAGTATGTAGAGAAGTTATAGGATTAGACTTGATCTCTTTAGGCTCATCAGTTTGAAGATGGTCATCATAAGATTCAGAAAAAGGATGTGGACCAAGATCAAAGAAAAAATCGGTATTTACACTTTTCGAATAGATAGAATCAAGATTTTGATCATTATCATACAACAAACTTCGAAAAACTTTCAGGATAGTTTCAGGAAAAGAAAAGAAGTAATTTATAAGAAATAAAATTACCTCTTGAATACAATTCCACTTTGAATACTCGACTTTTGTGTAAGATCCTACCATTTTTATGCTGGCAAGGTTGATCCTTCTGTTATCACTCTATTAATTCTAAAGTTGTGAGATTTTGGTTTAAAGTCTAAGAACACTAGAGGTAACCACATACCAACTTTTAAAATCTAAGATCTAGCCTTCTTAGGTTTCAGAGAGGGATCTCTCTATAAGATTTAAATTTGTTTGTTTATAAAATATTAGGCTAGCTATGATTGTACAATTTGGTTTTGGTTTGATTGATTTGGTGGGAAAAATAACTGAATGGGATGGATAGTGGGAAATATGTTTGTCCATTGGTTTGAGGAGTAAAAAATGAAGCAGACAAAGCTAAAATCAAGGTCAAGAAGTCAAATTCTTTCAGGGCAAGATAGATAACCCATGAAGATCTTGGAAGGTTGTTTTGTGAGGTGATATGATCAGGATAAAGAGCAATGAAGGGTTCTTTGATCCGGAAAAGGGAAGTAGTAGGTAGAGGTCAAACGAAAGAGGGAGAAATTAAGGGTTCCCTACTATGGAAATCGGTAGAAAACATAAAAATGATAAATAGTAAAGACAGGGTGCTTTTGACAAATCCTGAAGTAATACTCCTTTTTATTCATTCAAATTAGGAAAACATTTATGGATGCATGTAACAAAGAAAGATAACAATGACAAGAAGGAAATACTTCACTTCAATAGCTCATCACATGAATCCTGAAATATGATGTTAATTGGTCTGATCCAGTCTGCTACTCGAGATTTGAAACACAAAGCCTTCAAGTCCAATAAAAAATGACTATAGAAATCTTCAGCAATTTATTCCACAATAATACTTCTAAAGATGAAGTATTTATACATAATTTTTTACAAAATATCCTAGAATGCTTCTAGGAATTATCTAAGGAAAATAAAAATATATTTACAACAAAATAGAGGCAACTGCTTAACAAATTAGCAAATTGTCCTATCTATCCAAAAGAAATAGTAACTGATTATGGATGGGGTGTAGCTGGATGCCTTGTGTCCTTCTTGCTGGCTTTAGATATTTCAAGTTGGTTTTGAAATATGATCCGCTTATCTTATACTTCTTTCATTGCTTCTCTTTAATCTCTGATACTCTTTTAAACTCAGATACTCTTTAGCCACTATAAAAAATTTGTTTAATGTTGTAAAAATCTATTTTGATTGCAATTCAGCAAACTGTTTTTCTCTTTTATCTTTCTGCCTTTTTATCTTTCATATTAAATCTGTTAATAACTCCCAATCTTCATCACTTGGAATTTGTATTTTCTTCAGCTTCCTGAAGTTTTCATCTGCTTCTGTATACCTGGAAAAAGTTGGTTTAATGACAAATAAGTGTCTTATCTCATGCTGCAAATAAAATAAGTCCTCAAAACTTCTGAGTAAGACTTTTCCTGTTGGAGTGCCTTGTCCACCTAATTTTTCAACTTGCTCCTTTGCATATTCTATGATATTTTTATTATAATCCTCCTAAGGAATTAATTTGTCATTGATGAAAAAAATATTAGGCAAGCTTCTTTGCCTCAAATTCTTAAATTTTACCATAAACATGGTTATGGTGATGTTCATATTCTCACATTTTTTTTCAAGCTGCTTCATCAGGTTTTTTTTGGTGATGAATTTCCTCATCTCAAGGATAGTTTTAGTCCTATCAGTAATCTCTAGTTCTTCTAGCTCTTGCTTATTTTTTCCATTAAGAAACTTGATCAATTATTTAGCTTGTTCTGGTTTGTTGTCAAGTTCCTCCTTAGTCTTCTGAATCTCTTCTAATGATGCTTTGAGTAAATCTCTCTGTTCAAAAATCACTTGAAATGAAGGCCACACATAATTTATGGCTTCTATGATGTTGTTCCATAAATTCTTTTTCACATATGAAATCTATTCCCTCAAGATTAATTTCTTCTGTAACTTCTTCAATTATTCATTTAGTCTGATGGCCTTTTTCTCATGTTTTTTGGCATTTATTTGGGCCAAATTGTTTGTATTTTCAAGGTTTTAAACCATCTTTTTCAATATGTTAATTTCACTTGTTTGAAGTGACATTTATTCCATACACTAGCACATTTGGCCCAATTTCTGACGGCCAAAATTTCTCTCTTCCGACACATAGGTGTCCCAAGAGCGACACTTTGAGGCGGGGAAAAATGTGGTTAGCCATTACGTCGCAATTCTGACACTTCAATAAAGTGTCAGAAGAGTGACACATTTTCCACAAAGTGTCAGAAGAGAGACGTTCGCAAAGTGTCAGAAGAGCGACATTAGAAATGTGTCGGAAGAGCGACGTTTGCAAAGTGTCGAAAGAGAAACCTTAGCAAAGTTTCAGAAGAGCGATGTTTGCAAAGTGTTGGAAGAGTGACGTTCACAAAGTGTCGGAAGAGAAACGTTCGCAAAGTGTCGGAAGAGCGACGTTAGAAATGTGCCGGAAGAGTGATGTTAGCAATGTGTCAGAAGAGCTACGACAAGTAATTTAAAAATAAAAAAAGCAAAGTGTCGCAATAGTGATAGAAAAAAATTATTTTCTTAAAAACCTAGTTGTCGGAATACTGACGGCAACAAAAAAATATTTAAAAAAAATTATTTTCATAGATTTAGCTCATCAAGGAGAAGATCTTGTTGTGATGGATATGTTAAGCATAGATTTATGAAATAAACACCTTTTTTTGTCCCCTTCTTTAAGCCAATTAACTTGAGATTTTTCTTTTCATAGAATCTATTCTTACTTCCATATTTCTTCCAGTTTGGAGAGGAGTTTTGTTTCTTGGCTAGCCTATTCTTGGGAAAAAAATTTCATAATTAATTCTTGTTGCAATATCTCCAGTTGTGCCTCTAGTTGGATTTTATCCTCAAAGATGTTCTTGAACTCATATTAGTTCCATTTATTTTTATCTGAGCTTTAAGGCCCTTGAGATTTTTTTGGAAGTTGTAAATGGTTGAAGGGCTTGGAGCTTCAATTTCTTGCCACCATTTCTTAGTTTTCTCAACAAAGGAAGGATATATTATCCAAAAGATATCAAAAAAAAAATGGAAATTCTTTAGGGCATATTTGAGGTTGAGCTCCAGCAGGATTGACCGGTGATTTGAGCCATCACAGGGAAGTATAGATTCCTCCATGACGAGATCCTTTTCTAACATTATTTCTGAAATTAAAAATATATCTAGCCAACACGCGATTTGGTGTTTACCTCCGTAACAATTATTTCATGTGTGGATGCCATTAGTTGTTGATACATCTGTGGTGGTCATTTCTTTAATTGTGTCCTCGACGAAGTGTGAATCTCCACCCAACTTTCATATTCCACCTTTTTTCTCATGCATATAGTTTCATTAAATATTTTGACTCCTTGGAGCCTATTGGTTGGAATATTTTGGAAATATTACTTGGTGCTACACTCTAGTCCAAGAAAAATATTTCCTTGGGGCTACAAATTTCTTTCAACCATAGATCTCGAGGTGTTTTTTTGAAAACAACATCAATAAGAAAATTCCATTTTCTTATGAATAAGGCAACACGGTCTACCTATTCAACTTTTTCTGGTTTGCAATCACAAGAATCCAGCCAGGCAATATTTGCTAGATTTGAGGCTTCTATTTTTCCATAGATATTTTTAATATTGAGATACATATAAACTTAACAAAATAATGAGAAAACTACACGTCAAGTAAGTTTGTTTCATCAATTCAATGGTATTGGTTTTGGTATTGATTAGATTAGTAAGAAAATGCATCAAACAGGTGGTAAGTGTAACCATCAATTGGGTCTAGCACAAGCATCAGGAACAAAATCTACTCTTTGTACAATCATATCTGTGCTAGAACCAACCCTTCCAACTACCAGAAATATGTAATTTGAAAGAAAATCCACAGCCAACATCTGCAGGAAAATAGATTGTGATGTTCAGAAATTCCCAGATGAATCCAGTAAGAGTTTTTATCACATATGAGGATAAATAAAATAGATGATTCAACCATAGGATTGATGAAGGGGGATCTGACAAAGTGCAAAGAGGTTGAGTTGGAATACCAGGGCATACTCTATAATATCTAAATATCTATCACCGCAAATTGTGGATTACCATATGTCGAAATAGTATGTACTATATATGCATGATAAATCAAAACACCAGTTTAATTGATTTCATCAAACCACTGGATAATAATTCTCAACATTACCTGTATCTCCTTCATAAAAGTAGCACTAAAGAGCATGTTCTTGGACAATTTTACAAATTTAGGGTTCAAAACCCATGTCAAGCATGTGATCAGCCTCGTCTAAGGCCAAATAATGTATCATAGATAATGACAGCCTTCCCCTTTCAAGGAGGTCCCAAGTTGATAATGATGTGTGAGTGCCAAGGCAACTCCTAAAGTGACAAAATAAAATGAAATACAAGTGAAAAATAAAATTCATAGCTAAGAAATGGTACATACTATAAGGAGAGAGGCAATACTCAACACTAAAAGTAAAGAATACAGGATCGATTGAGAGCACATCAAAGGATCCTCATAGACCCTAGAAAGCTTAATGCTGCAAAGTGCTAATAATAAGCTAGTATGCAGGATCTAGAGGTATGAAACAAACTACCAGTCCATCATCTACATATTATAATAAAAGACATGAACGTAAGTCATTGTATGCCTTTCATGAATTAAAAAATGTGAAAGCCTCTTGCCATTGATGGCAACATTACAGGTTATTCAGCCAAAACTAAGCTCCTCATTTAGAAAGGTGGTTTAGTCTGCAAAAATTCCCTAATGATATAAATTTTTTTGATAGATATTGCATCACTATAGAGGGAGCATCAGAAGCTATTATAGATTGTTAGTGCATGACTCTTAGCATCAGTTAATGTTAATGCATTCCATATCTTAAAGTAGGGATCCATGTCTGTAGAAAAATATGAGCATACATTTATGTTGCTTGTGAAATATATGGACTATATCATAGATGAAAAGTTTAAAGTTAGTCACTTTAAGAGTGGTTTTCATGTAGCTATTATATATTAGCTGTGTGTAATAGTTTATTAGGGCTTTGAGGCAAGGACCATAGTTTCTTAGTCCATAGTTTTGTAGGATTGAAAGAAGGCATGAATACAGGAGGTGGGGGAGTCTCATATGGCTTTTGGAAAACTACTGGTATCTTGACCATGGGCTTATTTTTTCTTTTATTTTTTGAAAAAAATTGTCTTTGATGAAAGTGTTTCTAGCAGTCCTTGGTACGTATAAACACCCTATTTTTCTTCTCCTGGTGGTATGAGAAAATCTCTGCAGAGACAAATGCACAATTATGTTTCCCTGTGCATCAAGTTCCCTAGGATAGCCATGCAATATTGGGCTTTCCAAAAACATATTTCTCAGCCTCTCACTCACTTTATCTATTATAGGCCTGATAAAATTTACAACCATCGGGCTAGAAAAGCATGTCTGAAGTTTAACTTGTCCAAAGACCTTAAAGAATAAGTTCTGATTGGGGTTGGAAATAAGATGTTTATATGGCTTGTGAGGTGCCTCTCTCCTTAGAGCCTATGGGAGGAAAAATTCCTCCATCTAAATAAAATGTAACAATTTATCAAAGAAGAAGGGAATCTATAAGACAATGCCTCCAGAATATCCTTTTCAATGAATCACTTCAAGTCAAGGTGGCCACACTCAGTGGTCATCTGAAATTTGTCAATATTAAAAGTGCCAAAGGGGCATATTTGCAGGGCCAACATCCACTAGATTAAAATAGGTGATAGGCCTACAAAAGGATTTTTAGGGGGCCTTTCTTCAAAAAAAGACCCGAAGAGAATCTCCACTATCAAATCAACCAAGAGTAGGATTCCTTAAAAGATGAAATTGAAAAAGAATTTATTTCTCAACTATCCCTACAAAAGAATCTTCAATTTCAAAGTGAGGAACGTCCATGCAACCCTGTCTTGGAGTCGTCTCACATAAAATTTATGAAGAGAAAAGAATACTGTGTGACTAGTCTTTGACTTGGGTAAGCTAGCTGCTACCCTCTCAAACATGATCAATGATGATGGTAAGTCCTAGGATTAGATAGGATCCAGTGTGAATTATATAATTCTACCTCATACTTTTTCAATCCAGACACTTTGCAGAGGTTCACAAATAATCCATCACAGAGCAATCATTGGGAACCAACTTAAACAAAGGTATTATCAAGTTCATACCCAAGACCAATGATTCCAAAGTGACTATGAGCCGAAAGCCTATCACTCTGTTGAATGTCTCATGTAATAGTCTAACCAAAGCTCAACACTCATAATCAAGCATACTCTTATGGTTATTATCAAACCTGATCAGAATTGTTTCATCAAACGGTGATTCATCATCGATGATATTATTGCAGTCTGTAAGGGCATAGAATGGCCCAGTCATTATGGCCATAACATCCTATTCATCAAAACCAGCTTCGAGAATAACTTACGAGATAGTGGGGTATATCCCTTTATTCTACCTCTTGCATTTGAGCCAAGTTCTATAAAGGCTATTAAGATATTATTCACCAAGGCCTAACCTTGTCTCTCTTAAATTTTAATGGATGTAAACCAGAGTTAATCTTTTTTTGATAAATTTTCCAAACAGAGGCTAGCATATGTCTGATATCTCATAGGGTCAAACAAGGTCTCATTAAAGTGGATTCATCTACATAAACCATATCGAAATTAGCTTCTAAATGGGCTCAAATAAATGTTCTAGAACAGGAGTCAATTGATGCGCTATGGATTACTTAGGAATTTTCAGAAAGGCCCTAAGCTCAAAACATTCAATGAGAAAAATCCTATTGCTACAGGTAGAGCTTATAGGACATTCCAGATTGACTTAAAGGTAGAGCTCACAGAAGATGCCAGATTGACTTAAAACACAAGGATGGGCTTCGGTCAAGTCATGCCAGATTTTCAAATTCCTAAGCATTCCTTTTTCTTTTCAAGCAACACTTGAGGAACAATGGGACATGCTTATCCAAATGTGGAAAAAGAGTTTTGGTGAATGGATTTATAAGCCCAAGACCTTAGCAGCACGATTTCATATTTGCACTAAGTGTTGGCTCCCACCCATGTTACTATTTATTGTAGGTGCCCTTCGTTGCTTCTTTGGGCCAACTTTCATAGATTCAGGAACCTTTAATACACATGGAAGGAAAGGAGTGGCTTGGGTATCCACAGAACTCACACTCCAACCCATCCCTCTATGATAAGTCGATTATTTGTGCTTTGGAAAGAAAAGAAGGAGATTTCATTCACATAGTAAAAATTTCTATTGGGGACTGAACCTTCAATCATTTATTAATGACCATTACCCCAGACAATTTTAAGATTAAATGTACCTTTCTAGCCCATATTTTATGCAAAGAATGGAAGGTTAGAAAGCCAACCTCAATATAATCCACCTTGGCATCCCCCACAACAAATGACTTTTGATAATCAACCTATATTCTGGTTTTACCAATTCCACAACTCTGATTGATAATAGGTATTGACTTGTTGTAGTCACTTACTTCACATCCCCATCCCGTAAAAGGAATCCCCTCTTTGGAGATAAATTACCCTAAAATGTGTACTTCCACTCAAATTGGCAGCTTATGCGAACTGAAAACTTTTTATTCATCTAGAAAAATGGAAAAAAATATATTTTTTAGGTCCATTGGTATTAGTAAAATTATTTTCAGTTCTATCACAATCCTGCAAATGCCAAGTATTTTACCTTCTTTGTCCAGTTTTTCATAATGGAATTGAATGAAACAACACAATGTTTCAGTACTTTATTATATTGGATTAGAATAAATTTTATCTATTAAATTGAAAAATATACTGATGAAATGCAGGGAAAAACATGTTTTTCTTCATTACTGTTCTTATCTTTACTTTTTCCAGATTAAGATACATATATTGGGTAGGTCCCATAAACAGGAAAAATACAGATATAAGTGGATCTTCCCTCATTATTCATTGTCTAAATATCTGGTTAACCCATCTTTAAACATTTTAATACCCATTATGCTATCCTTGTATACCAGAAGTAGAAATTTTTGATGGGATCTGCTAGACAAAGTAAATCCAAGCCTCCATTGCTTCTTAAAGAAGGATCGAAAATCCTAGATAGAAAACCAAGATATCTCAAGACATTATCAGACAAGGCTGGATATATCTGAGGTAAATTCTTAGTCCAAACCTAAGAGGGTCGAAAAGCCTTAGTCAAAACCACAAGAGACCTGAAAAAAGAACTTAATAAAGTGAAAGTCTGAGAGTGATTAAGAGGAAACTGAGAAGCCTAGAAGCCTAGAAAATCAGACCCTAATTTATTCAATATAGTAGTATGACTTGAGGCCTTAACAAAGCAAAATTTTGAATTTAGCTTTAGAGAAGGTTGAAGTTGTCTATAATATCAATTTGAATCTGAAGGAGATCATTGAAGTCCCCTGTTGAAACAAAAATGGGCATTGGTTACATTTTATGGTTTTGAGATAATTTTTGTTATCACTATGTTATTCCCATTGGAAATATTTGTAGGATGAAGGGTTTTCGATATGTTATGATTTGGAGATCGAAGAACATAATTCCAACTATTTTGAAGAGGATTTAAGAGCTAGAAATCCCAAATTGTTCTTCTTGTTATTATGTTTCAGTCAAGTCTAAGAGGCCTCATAAATTCAAATAAAAATTGCTAATGGCCATTGCGAAAGAAATATTACTTCTCAAGTTAAGACTCACTATTTATTAATAAAATTATATATTTCCTATCTGAGTATGTTCCTTTAGAAGCTCTAGTCGGAAACTCTGAAAGAAGGATAAAAGTCAACGGTATTTGGTCTGCTATAAGAATGCTGAAATACCTCATATGAAAGATATAAAGACCAAAGAATTTGAGAACATAATCCAAAGTAGTCTGAAATGCCTCAATTAGTGACAACGTTAGCAAAGGTATCTTTAGTTTGAAAATTCTACTAAAGATTGATTACATTAGATTGAAGGCTATATATTGTTTTTCTCTGAATTTTTTGTTTGAAGTTAAAATTATTTTAGCAATAATATCGTAGAGTATATGAGAATCAAACATAGGAAAAAATTACGTATTAAGACTTGTATTAAATTTTCTTTGATGTTCTTAAGGCTGATCTTAGTATGCCTTGATGGAAAAAATTCATTTGTGCAAAAATGTATCATCAAAGGACTATGCCAATGTTCTGGAAATACTTGCATTATATGAAGTTATTAAGGGTTCCTTAAAGAAAACATTAAGGACATAATTTATAAAGAGTCCCTTCACCTACTTATACACAAAAATTTCAATGATGAAATCCTCAAGTGATATATTATCTTCAACAATTCTTGGGTAGTGTTAGATGCATCTACTAATTTGAAGCACACAAGCCATATTGGTATTGGAAGAAGCAATGAAATGGATCAAGTTCATTCAATTTACTAAAGAATGGGTAACCTGTGTAGGAAATTTCCTCTGATATGAAATATTGCCCTGAAGTTGCAAAGTTTGTAATGCCATATATCCTATACTGCAGTGATATGTCTTGCATTGCACTGTTGTGAGTATGATTGTATTGAATGAGATATGATGAAAAATGATTATTTGAAGTCTCTAGAATTATGGCTAATCCATAGCTAAAGGAAGCATCACTAAAAATATTTCTTGGGTAACTGCAAAATAAGACATTCAAGTATTTCACTAATATAAGGGATGAAATTCTTATACCCGTGCCAAGAATATTTGGTGATATATACTGAATTGAAGTTTTGTGGACCTATGTTTCCCTTGCAAATGTTTCATTGCATTTTAGAATGCAGGATGTTGTCTTGACGCCATGAACCTTGAAAGATTCCCTAGAGTACGACCAACTCTTACTCATTGTACAAATCCAACAGCATTTATGGCTCCATTTTTCTCCTAAATGACACCCTCTGCACACAAGTAATTAAGGCATCTCCATAACCCACACACAGATATTGTGATAACATCTAGAAGAGGTTAAATCAACCCATAATAATGCTACAGCCAGCAAGGAAATTTGTCTAGAAACTCGTCCTTAAACACATTGTCACTCTTAGGAGGTACGAACTTTAGCAAATGAGAAAAATATCAATCCTGCCTTCCTTTGTTACATAATTCGACTAGTTGAGTGTAAGAGTGAATATGGACCTCTTGAGTGGATACCTCAACCCCTTGGAAAAACTAAACTTGATCCACAAAACAAAGGATTTTAGCCTCTTTCACAATACTAAACTTGTTCTTCCTTGTGAAGAACTTGACCAACAATGAATAAGAATGAACTCAACCCTAAATGCAATGTTCACTTCCTTTCTAAGAATTATTGAGAGGTTGGAGACTTAGAGGTTGATGTCGAAAATCCCATCCACATTGATCCACACTTGATGCTAATGCCCAACGATAGCCTTTCCAGCAACAAGGAAGCTCTTTGTACATAGAATTGTCAAATCAAGCACAAATTAGCATATATGGTCATTGATAATGGAAACCAAAATAAGCTTCCCTTGCTTCAATTGGAAAAGGAACAAAAATTACCAACTTCAAATCATCCCAACTCCAATTAGCTTGGATTGGTCATAAATGCACATTATCTTATGCTAATCACTTGAAAATAGATTAGAATTTTTCTAGAAGATGGAAAGTTTTTTCCCAATATCTTATATGTTCTTACAAACAAATATGAGAAGCCTTACAAAAATAAGATGATGATAAAAAGTGTAACTAAGTGCGTAAAGTAGGGGCTTCGAGGTTCAAACTTAGTCATGTTCCCTCTTTCAATCCTAATATTACTTGGAGTTATTTCTATGGTGCATGTCAAATGTTGGGTGATTATGTTGCTTATATTGTCCTTTATTACAGTTATGATCATTAATTCTAAATCAAGATTGGAACTAGTAGTGGTACTAATATTCATGCAAGGTAAGTAGCCTTTTGGGCCCTATTAAAATTTGATATGGTTAAAGGTGTTCAGGATCTTCAGGTCGTTGGAGACTCAAAAGTGGTAATTAGAGTTTTAAAGTATATGTGACATTAGATATTCTGGTTCTCTCTCACTGGCATCACTAAGTTAAGGAACTCCGGGAAGCTTTTCATTCAGTTTCTATTCAACATGTTCACAGAGAATTTAATTCTCAGGCAAATCATCTTTCAAAGGGTCCCATTGCAATCAGCAAATGGATTACACATGGAGAATTAGAGGGAGGGTTTTGGTTTCATCTTTCCCAGAAATATACATCAGGCTACAGTATGGAAATATTGAACTAATGAGACTCTTATTACTATTGGTGTGAAATATCCCTTGAGTTTATCTTGGAGCATGTAAAAAGTACTAGGTGGATCTTCTAGAGTTAGAAGTGGGAAATCTTAGTCATCACCCATATGCTGAGTGAAAAGGCACTAATATCCTATCTTTTTTTCAATCTTTTTTTCTTAAACAAACTGCAAACCATTTTTCTGGATTTGTTGTGCATATCAACTTGTCTTTCTCATATAAAGAAGGTAATTTTGGTATCTTGGAGGCCTTATGCTAGCATTCCTGAATAAAATATGTGAATGGAGGCCTGATGGATATTTTTCAATTCTTTGATTGATAATCTGACATTTGAATCCCAAACCAAGGAGACACTGACAACTCATCAAAACATCTTTGGTTCAAATTGTGAAATCTCTCAAGAGTTTTTGAAGAAAGTTGCTAAATTTGGAGTTGTTGAGAACATATTATCATGGTCAGACTTCAAACAGAGCAAGGATCTTAATAAAACTAATGGAACCAAGAGAAAAAATTTAATTGGTATCACCAAGATTGATGATGCAAATGATGTAGGAAGTAAGAATTCTGAGAGATGCACTCTGATTTTAGCTGAGGGAGATTCAGCCAAGGCCCTTGTGATGTTAGGGTTGGCTATTGTTGGTCGAAATCATTATGGTGTGTTTCCCCTCAGAGGTAATTTGCTGAATGTAATGGAAGCCATCCATAAAGAGATAATGGAAAATGCTGAGATTCAACATATCAAGCAAATCCTTGGTCTGCATCATGGAAAGGAATATGATAGTGTCAAATCTCTGAGATATGGTCATCTTATGATTATGACAGATCAGGATCATAATGGTTCACACATAAAAGGATTGCTGATCAACTTCATACACTCTTTCTAGCCATCTATACTCAAGATTCCTTCATTTCTTGTTGAATTAATTACTCCTATTTTCAAGGAAACCCATAAAAATGGAAGGGTATTGTATTTCTATACCATGCTTGAGTATGAATCATGGAGAGAATATCTAGGTGGATCAACATCGACATCAATTACTAAGCTTAGACTGATCTATGTAAGAGCTTGAATATGGTTAAGATATAGCTTAGAGAGTGTTGAATAGGGAAACATAAACTGCTATAGAGATCAACTTCATATGGTCATGATACAGGTAGATACCTTTCACTATGGCTTGTGTAATGGTTCACTCAAATCAATGCTAAGCTCAACCAATCATACAAGATCATCTATTATATAAACATTAGAAATCAAACTATGTTTCTACTTAAGGTTTAGATACACATGTTGGCATAGAGCTAGTAAGGCTACATACTTATTACTGTGATTCTGGTTAGTGTTAATAAGGTATGAAATGAATAGGGAAACATAAATCATTATGTCATAACAAGGAGATTATCTTGAATATGGAGTTCCTGGTCACTATAATCTAAGACTTGAATTAAGGATATCATGTTTTTACGAATATGTGTTATTCCATTATGTGTAGTTACATAAAGAAAAGCTTATTGTATAAACATATTCGTATAAACATTGTAGTATACTCTAGTACATATTCGTATAAACATATGGACATTGTAGTATACACTAGAGTAACACTGAAACGTACTTTTTATAAAATACCAATATGAGATAATGTAGATTAGGGAAACACTATCCTCATATAAACTATACAAGCTTATGGATCTAGATATGATCTGAGCCTATACTACAATATGGATGTTTTTTATCACTTTATTATGATATATTGATTGGCCTAGGATTAAGGGACATTTCAACATCCCGGAGCACTGGACATTACACCATTGGTTTGGCACCTTGGTACAAGGGTTTTAAGGGTACAATTGAACGAACAACTATAAAGGATAATTGTGTGTCTTATAGGATTAGTGGCATCATAGAGGAAATTAATGAGACAACATTAAGAATTATAGAGTTGCCTATTGGCAAGTGGACTCAGGATTACAAGGAATTTATGGAAGCATTGATGACTGGGAATGATAAGATTAAATAACCATTCATAAGGGACTACAAGGAATACAATACTGATACCAGGGTCCATTTAGAGGTGTCATTGTTTGAAGAGAATATGAAGATTTCACTTCAAGAGGGCCTTTTAAGGAAATTCAAACTGACTACTACAATCAGTACAAGTAATATGCATCTTTTTGGCTCAAAGGGATTCAATCATAAACATGATACCCCTGAGCAAGTTTTGGAGCACTTCTATCATATCCATCTTGAATTCTATGAAAAGAGAAAGAAAGTCCAATTGGACAACCTTCAACTTGATTTGCTGAAATTGGATAATAAATTCAGATTCATCATGGGAGTTGTAAATGGAGAAATCATAGTGAACAATATGAAACATGTAGAGTTGTTGCTTGAATTAAAGAGAAAAAGTTTCACTCCATTCCCAAAGAAGGGAAAACTTGTTGAGGCTGCTATTTTTGGGGTGATAGCAGATGATGAAGAGTCTCCTGAAGACAACATTGAGACAGTAAAGGGTGGTCGTGCTGTAGATTATGAGTATCTTCTTTCCATGGATTGTTGATGATTCTATGAGTGCCTATGAGAGTGTTGGCATTAATTTGTTCAGGGATTATTCATTGATGGGTACATTTACCCTACCCCTGCCACTCCATATCTTGAGGCTCCTATTTGCATGATCTCTTCTATTATCAATGGATCCCTTAGATTTCTTGATCCTTGGGTGGTACCAAATCCTTCAGAAGTAGAGTATTATGTGGTCAAAATGTCATTTAGTGTGGTATATATTACCTACTAGGTGATCCAGTCGACATCCGGTAACTCTAACTCACGTCTCGAGTAAGATGTGGACCCTAATAATTATTCTTTTCATTTCTCATATGTCAATTGTCCATATTCCGATGATCTCCTTGAAACTAAGCTACCTTATGATGAGGCCATGTTGATAATTGATTGCCCTTGGGAGGGGTTACATCATCACTCATATTTTCTCCCTAGTCTGGCTGAAAATTGATGTTCAAAATAGAGTCATACCAATCTCCCATTATGGCACATGATGTTTATTGCAAAGGGAAATTGTCAAACATATTCAATACTATACCTATATCAAGCTGGGGATAGATGAACATGGGAAATTGTCAAACATCTTCAATACTATACCTGGTTGAATAGTCAAAGGAAAAACAGTGAGGTCACATATAGACTACAAGAAAAATAAATAAATAAATATAGTGTAGGCCTTAATTATGCATACCTCTGGTGCATTCTTTAGGAACAATAGTGAAATATGCATTTGGTTCGTAGGTGCATGCTCAAAATGCCTGCAATTCTGATGCTTTATGATTTTTTTCAAAGAACCCAACTATGCTTTTATTACAAACTTGGTCTCAAACATAACTCACCATGGTAAATATCCTAAAAAAAAATTGAGGATGAAAGCTAGTACCAAAGCTTATTATACAATAAATAGGGGCTGTCAAAAATGGTTTTTGAAAATTACATGGGTTACCCAAAACCTAAAAAAATTCAGACAAGGATTTCCTAGACTGAAGGCTTATTAGTTTTCATCAAATAAAAGAAAAGATAGGGGGACTCTTCTCTGGCCTTTTTAGGACATGCATAATGAATATTGAGGCGCTTTAAGGACATGAGTAGGAAAGAAATAAAGCCTCAATAAGATATGGTGTAGATTTATCAAGGTCTATATTCCTTGAGATATGGTGGAGGATAAGGCAGATACCAAGAATTGAGACAAGCCTGTGGCTTATGCTCTGAAATCTGTTTATGACTGGACTTATTTCCTAAAGGATGTTAATAGTTGATAATCTTTCACTTTTGGTTTTAATGTCATCTACATCTGGGAGTATCAGGAAGGCCATGTATGGCATCATCTACCCAAGTATTTTGATTACATATATCAGTAAGTAATGGCACTGCATGGCTTGCAGTCCTCTAGTAGTTGGCTTTAGTAGTAGCTATTAGGTTGTTGGAGATATTGCAATTCTAATTTAAACTAGAATCTAGAAAGCTATAGGGAATTCTGTGTCTATGTCTGGTTTTAGACTTCTGCTATTATAAGTCTCTTTTTTGAACCAAGATTTTTTTTTTTTATCATTTCTCTTCTTGCATATTATATCTCATTAAAAGTGTGGAAATAAATAGAGAAAAATCTGAGACATACCTCTTGAAAATATCCAACATAAATCCGATCACCATAAGTGTGAATAGACACAATTGTATTGGGAAAGAGCTTATTCTCACATTTCTTCAGCAATTTCTTTTTGCCCAAGTCATATATTCTTAGCACCTGTCCAATCCCAACTAATAATAAGCCTTGAAATTGACATAATCCAAGAGGTACTCCATCAACTACTGTTTTATGCAGAAGCTCTAGGGATTTGCCATCATCAACATATCTAGAAATATGAATAAAACCTCCTGAACAATGCCTCTTTGGAAAAAATTCTAAATCCTTTGCAGTTCCAATGGCCACAAGTGTTCCCAATTCTTTATCATGAAAAGTAACAGAGAAAATTCTAAATGTGGCTTCATTATCCTGTAGTGCCAAGAGGCATGTAGTTTCACCAGTTTTGGGATCTAGAACTCTAACACAAGATGCCCACTTCTTTGACTCTGATTTTGGATAACCATACTGCTCATCAGGAAGATGATCCTCCTTCTCTTCATCATTTCCATTATGTTGTTATACTTCCATGTTCCCACTCTCCCCTAAACCAGGAGCCTTTAAGCATTCTTTCTTTGCAACTTCATGTTCTTCTACAGTGAATGCACCCTAATCGCTTTCAATAATAATCAATGATTTCTTCTTTGGATGCAAAATGAACTTTCTTAGCATATATATAAGAGGCATAATGGTCTGATTGAATGTTTCTACCAACCTTTCAATCGTGAAAACCCTAAGCGCATCCCCAGCAATTGCAACCACACTTTCAACACACTGATCAAAAGAAAATGATGCTACATATTCTAGAGTCTCATATGAGAGTGGAGTTAAAAGAAAGTGCCCTTGATGAATATAGCCCAGCCAGGGCCTGCTTGATAAAAAAAGAGTTGCCCGATGGCCTCTCACTATAGCAGAAAAAAATTTTGGTGCTCTTAAACCCAAGAATCTGGTCGGGGTGTCTGAAAGGCCACCATTTTCCATATCTACCTTAGTTCTAAGAAGAACCCAATTCTACAAACCAGCATTCAAAAAAACACTCGTTGGATGATCTGCACCATCCTCCCCTCCAACAGAAGCCTGAACTTCAAGTAAGAGAAGAGATTCTGGAGGAGAAGATACATGTGAACGCCGCCCCGCTCCATTCGGCCATGTTAGAGATGTAATCCTAGGCATTGTTACATTGTCTTTTGTCATGTTAGGTTTACAAAAGTCGCTATTCCGATGTTTTTCATGCTAGGTCCACAAACCGTCACTATTCCAACATTTTTCCCAAATACCGTCGCAATACTGACGACATCCATAAGCGTCGCTATAGAGACGCTTCTGTCAAAATGTCACAATAGCGACACATGTTTTTGAAACGCCGCATTTCCAACGTTGTGTCCCAAGAAGTCGGTATTTTGATAACCTTCTTAAATGTTGAAATATTGATGATGTCCCTAAATTTCACTATAGTGACGGTTGTTGGTGGGATTTAAAAAATTGAGAAAATTTGGGGAAATTTAGGACAATACATCAAAAGTGTCGGAACTAAATTGTCGGAATTTTGACCAAATGTACTAGTGATAGCTTTCACTAGTTTGCTAGCCTCATCTATAGGGTGAACTGCTGTAGTGGATGACTCTATAATTGATGTTGTGGATGATTTCACTGGCACTATAGTAGCCAGTGGCTCTTTGGTTGCTAATTCTTCTGCTAGAGTTGATGGCAAAACTGTAGTGATCATAGGAATAATTGTAGGAATTTATAGTACTTTTGGTGTTTCTTTTTCCTGAACAAGTTTATCCATTTGATTCTCCATTTCTTTGATCTGTGCTATCAGCTAAAAAATCAAATTCATCATGTCATCCTTATCATTCTGTCCTTCTATTATTTCTTTGACTTGAGGATGTTCACTTTATGGCAATTTAAGTTGTTTCCTCAATGCTGCAATGTCCTCATTTTTCTTCTTCACTAATTGCTCTACTGCTTTTACATTTGCATCTCTATGATTGCAAATGAATGGTCCGACTTGATTCTTCAATTTAAAATTTGTTTTCTTCTTTGCTGCTAGGAAATTGATAGAATTAGAGTTTAATATTTTCCTAATATACTCCAAGGCAAAAACCCTCATTGATAAAAATTTGGTTAACTTGTAGGGTAACAAATTTGATCCAAACACTCTAATCTTAGTGTGTTTTTCATACAAGTACGAATCACCAGTCTTGGTCTGCTCTGAAAACTATAAAATATTATTCATCTCATCATTTATCCTTGGTTGTTCAGTATTTTTCAATATTTTAATTAATGGATGGATGAAGGAATCTGAAAACTCTACATATGTGAACTCTGTGGAATCTTTCCTGATCAAAGAGGTCCATAAAATAACTGAAAGAGGATTCCCTTCTATGTCAAGCTTTTGAAGGGTTAATGGAAAACTATCTGCTTGAAAATACAAGGAAATGTGGAAAATGCAGGATGTGTATCTAAACACTCCTTCAATTGGAAATTTGACCAATTGGTCATGAATATTATCGGCAATATATCCTACATAATCATAAATAACAGATGGAGGTTGTCCTAGTGTGAAATTGGATAGGAAAACTTAAATGGATTCATCTCTATGTTCATCAGTAAAGTACCCTAGGATGAAAGATAACATTGAAATTACATGCCTAGAACCCTCTCGAAATTTTGAAGTGGAGTATGGAGGATTAATTTGAGGAATTTCTACATGCAAGGGCATGAATATTTGGATGATTTGGAATCTTTTAGGAAATTTAAGGCCAATATACAACTTGGTAAGTTCTTCAATGGACAGAGGAACCGCTTGAGGATCAAGCTTGAGTTGTAACATTTGATTAATGGATTCAGCAATAATGGTAAAAGGTACTTCTTTATTGGCATTGACTATTTCTCTTTGCTCAGGCATATAATGATGATGGCATAATATAATGACCTCTGGGCATGAGTGGGTAACTGGAACCACATATTTGGGTAATTTTGATTCCCAAATTTTAACTTCTTCAACATTATCCAAATATTTTTCATAACTCCAGTTATGAAGTTCCAGCAAAATTGAATTCTATAATAGGATCTGATATCTTATAGTCAGTATCTACTAATGGAGTGTGATCAATATCTACAACAGGGGGTTGTAGAGGATTTATAACTATGGCAGTCTTAGGAGATGCAACTGGAGTTGTTTTAGGCATTTTAAAAGTTTTTTGGATTAGAAAACTTTGTTTTTTGGCTTTTTTGGCTACTTTTGCAAGATTAAACAGTTTGCAGAAGTATTTTTCACTTTGATAGGGATTTCTTAGATGAAAATAGGCAAAATATAGTTTTTCTTTGGGCTTTTCCTTGATTCACATACTTTTACTAGCTTAGAAACAGGAAACAGGGGTTTCCTCGGTTTTTCAATGAGTAATTGGGCTAAAAGTCCTTTAAGGTTAGACATAAAAGTTTAGGATACTTTTAGAGGGTTTTTGGGCTCAATTTGGGATTTATAACAATGCACAACATAAACAGGTTTTTTTTCAGAAATTTTGACAGGGCTTGGCCTATTTTTTGGATATTTTTAACAGGTTTCTTTGGATAGTTTTGAACTCTTAATATAAATTTTATTTTAAAAGGTCTTTTCAAATTGAAACAGGCTTAATTTTCTAGAGGAATACCTGTTATACATAGGTACTAGAATTTTGAAGATGTATCTGAAGGTTTTGAATAGTTTCAATGGTATCTTTTCGATCTCTAGAGAAATGCAAAACTCCTCGGCAATCTGCAAGGGGTAAATGCTAAAATTTACAGTATTTTGGCATGAAAATGGTGGAAAATTGTTGTTTCACAGTCGGGATAGGTTATACAGGGGTTACGTGGAGAAAATAAAATAAATTAGTGCATTTCCAATGTTTATTAGTCAAATTAGGGCTAACAAGCACCTGCAATAAATGGCGGTCAAGTCATAATGGCAGTGTTTGTGCTCAAAGAGTAGGAAACCGCAAGTGGTTATCACGTGCCATTTCGATGGTAAGTTGTTTTGGTTGAAATGAACGTGATCCAGTAGAAAGGAAACATGTGGAGGAGGGAGGAAGCCACAATACCACCCATTTCGCGTAGAAATGAGATGGTGGATATTGCATAAGTTTATTTGTGATATGTATTTTCCATCGTTGGATCGTGGGGTTTGATTGAAAATGGCTCAGATCTCTTGTGAAAGTTGCGTCGGGATGGAGTGGGGCTGGGGTGTATTAACGTGACGAGGACAAGTTTTAAACTTTATAAATTTATATTTAAAGTTTAAAACTATATATTATATGGTAGAGCGGGGGGGATAAGATTATATGCGAAAATCAAAACATTTCACAATGTTTTAATCAATACATATGCGTCGGTTTATTATATAGTTTTTAAACATTTGATATTTGTTTAAAACCATAGGGGCGGGGTATTTTGTTTTATCGATAGGTTTAAACCAATGGGATTAGGGTAGGGTTTATATTTCGCACATGGGATGTTTAAACATTGGCTTAAACATAAAATAGAGGGTTTTGTGGGTTATTTTAAAATAAGGGTTTAATACTATACGAGAGGGTGTAGCTTAGGGGTTTAATAAGTAAGTTAGAAGTTAATATGAAAATAAAGGGATAATGTGTATAATGAAAAAATACATATTTAACTCTAAGTAAAGTGAAAACAAAACATAACTTGTCTTTGTTGTATTTTTCACACTTTAACTTAGGATAAATGCATTTTTTGGTTTAATGTTTTTTGAAAGGAAATGAAATTAGTTATTTAGGGTTTTAATTTTACTAAGTAAAATGGTTTTTTACATTGGAAATAAGGGATTATGATTATGAATGAAGGGTAAATGCTGATGAATATGGGTTTGGTGTAGGAATTCAATATTTTTAACCAATCAATCATCGAGCCTTGGGTCTGGCCCCAACAGAAGTCAGAGAAATTCTCTGAGCCTCTTTAATTGATAGTTTAGAATATTGAATAATTGTAGGGGAGGGGAAATTAGTGATTTTTTCCTGATGATGCTTTATTACATGCTTTCACAACTATTTTCTACCTACCCATCTTTATTTCTAACATTTTTTACTTTATTTTCATGGGTGCATATAGGCTTGCAACCCTAAATCAATTTTCTTTCAAAGCATAAAAACTATCTAAGTCTAACCTTATTTCATCCTAGGGCTCAGATTTAACTATTGAGCTACTCATTTATTATCTATTTAATCTACTGATTTTAAAGTTTATACTGTTTGACATATCTTTATTCTCTATCTAAAACATGAAATTCAAAGCATGAAAATTTAAGATTAAGTTTTTTAACTGATCATGGATTATGGAATTTATTGACAATCTGCACATAATCATTATTCTTGCAGTAAAGTAAATAGTAGTGGTATTTTGACTTGCTCACTTTCAGGTCTTATTTTAATCTCTTTTTTTCTTTCGGGGTCTACCTTTTCTAGGTCCTTTGATCTTTCTTTTAGGACCCTCTTTTTATTTTTTATTATTTTTCATTTTTCAAAATATGGGAAAACAACTTGCAGAAATTAAGGTATGTAAATATTTACAAGACTATCAAATTCAAATAAAAAAATTAGGAATCATATTATTATAGGACCCTAACAGTGGCTCCACATGGGGATGGCATTTCCTTGTTTAATGTCAAGAAATTTAAGACTAGTAGCCTTTGAAATTTGAATATGTTGACCTCGTAAGTATCTTTTTAATCTCTGCATTTATTCATACTTATGATATTTTACCTTTCAAAGCTTAGGGCCTTCTCTCTGGGCTTCAAATTTGTTAAGAAAACATCCAATCCAATCTAAACTCTTCGATGTATATGTAAAATGATCACAATAAATGAAACTAACTATTTGTTAACTCAAGAGAGTAGTAGTGCTTCAACATTCTACCATTTACTGGTCCATCTAGCATAGCTGATCCATCCATTTCTTTCAGGTAGAAAGCATTATTACCTCTATATCCATAAATCACAAAAGGTCCTCTGCATAGAAAATCAAATTTTCCATGTTTACCTTTGTCTTCTCTTCTTGAATCCCATTTTAACACTTTATCTCCAATGTAGAAATCATCTTCTTTAGTCTTTTTATCAAAAATGTTCTTTATATTATCTTGGATAACTTGAGATTTTATATAAACTTCTTCCCTTGTTTGTTTCAAGTGAATAGTTTGATTTATCCTTCTTTGAATTTCATTTGTTTCAACTTGTAACCCTTGGATAATCTTCATAACTGGTACTCCTAAGGATGATGGAAAAACAACATCCATTCCATAGCCAAGTTGGTAAGGGGATGTACCAACAGATTTTTTAGTTGTAAGTCTATTTGCCCATAAGGCATTGACTAACTTTTTATTCCAAGTCATTTTGTTATATTCCAGTAACCTTTTGATGATGTTTACAAGGCTCTTATTTGAAGATTCAGCTAGGCCATTAGCTTGTGGTTAATATGCAGTAGAATGACCTAGGGTAATATGGTATTTATGGAAAAAGTCAATCATTTTATTAGATTTGAGTGTTGTTGCATTATCAGTAATTATCTTTTGAGGAAATCCAAATCTTTATATAATGTTACTTTCTAGGAATGAGATAATGACAGTATTTGTGGCTTGTCTAGAGGGTATGGCTTCAATCCACTTGGTAAAATAATCAGTGGTTGTCAGAATCCACTTGTGTTGGGCTGATGATAGGGGGAAAATTTCTCCAATGAAGTCAAGACCCTATTGTTGAAATGGAATTTCCGTGGAGATGGGCTTTAAGGGCAGGGGTAATATCTTTTTCTTACCCTCAAATATTTGGCACTTATGACGGGAGGACACATATTTTTTGGCATCTGCAAACAAGGTAGGCCAGTAAAAACCAACTCTCAGGATCTTGTCTGCAGTAGTTTTCCAATATAGATGTCCTCTACAATCACCTGTATGAAATTATTGTATTACTTTGTCAACTTCTTCTTTTAACAAACAATTTAATAAAATCCCACTTTGATCATTCCAAAAAAATACCTTGTCTAAAATATAAAATCTTACTACCTTAAGCTTTAAAAATCTAGCTTTTTTTCTTGATAAACCAGGAGGAGCTTGTAAGTTTAGTAATATAAATATAATATCTGCATACCATGGTGAGTCTGAAAATGCTTCACTGATCTCTGGAGTCACCATCTCTTCCTAATCATCTATTTGAACAATAAAATTTATGTCTAGAACATGACAATTTGATTTAGCCATAAGTTTGGCTAAACCTTGACCGTTTATCAACTTTGTGGGTTTTATCTCTATGTCATATTCTAAAATAGTGGAAATAAACTTTTCTCTTCTTCCATCAGGACCATCCTGAGTAAGAATGTCTTTTACAACGACATTTGGGACATAGGCAATGATGTGAGAATAGAGAATGTAAACTATGAACTATTTAATGGCCTTTACCAAAGCTAAGGCTTGTTTTTCCATAATATTGTACTTGAAAGATGCATCTCTAAGTGTTCTGCTAAATAAAGCTATGGTATGTTCATAACCCTGGTCATTTTTCTACAGTAAAACTGCAACAATGGTGTGTCCTGAAGCAAATGAAAAAATAATGAAATGTTTTTTGAAATCGGGACTTATAAGCGCTGGGGCTTTGGTTAAGGCCTATTTGATGGATTCAAAAGATTATTTGGCCTCAACAGTCCATTTAATAACCGAATCCTTTTTAATCATGTTATTTAGTTCTCTAATTATCTTAGCTAAATTGGATATGAATCTTCTTAAAAAATTAATCTTACCTATAAAGGCTTGTAACTCTTTTATGTTTCTTGGTGGATTGATATTAAGAATTTCTTCTATTCTTTCAGGATCTATTATAGTTCCTTCTTAGAAATTATGTGTCCAAGTAACTTGCATTCTTCTAATCCAAATAAGGTTTTCTTAGGATTTAATGAGATGCCAAACTTTATGCATTTTATAAAGACTTGTCTAAGATGATCTAAGTGTTCATAATCAATCTTAGAAAATACAGTTATTTCTTCTAAGTAAATTACCAAGAATTCATGAATTTCCTTTGCAAAAGCTATATCCATAGCTCTTTGAAAGTTTGCCCCTACATTCATTAAACCAAAGGGAATTTTTACATACATAAAAGTTCCCCAAGGATTAGTAAAAGTTGTTTTGGCTTGATCCTCTGATTGGACTAAAATCTGGTTGTATCGTGAAAATCCATCTAAAAAAGAAATTGTAGAAGACCCAACTACCCTTTGTAAAATATGATCCATTTTTGGTAAAGGATAATTATCTTTTAAGGATACTTTATTTAGATTCCTAAAGTCAACACATAATCTAATCTCTCCTGTTTTCTTTCTGGTTGGAACTAGATTAGAAACCCAATCAGAATATCTGATTGGTGCAATTATTTGTGCATCATATATTCTTTTAACTTCTTTTTCTATTAAGGGCATCAAAACAGGGTTGATTCTCCTTAATTTTTTTCTAAAGGGATTTTGATCTTCTTTTACATGAATTTTATGTTGAATTATGTTGGTTTCATTGGATTTAAGGTCCTCATAAATCCAAGCAAAAACATCTTGGAATTTCTTAAAAAGAGCAATATATTTTTCCTTTTCCTATTGAGGTAAGGCTTTGGAAAGTTTTATCATTTTTGGTTTCAGTTCTTTGCCTATATTGCATTCCTCAATGTTAGATCTAAGTGGCTCCATTTTGGGTTTTCTAGAAATATCATTTGAGTCAAATAAATCTTCTTATTGAGTTAAACATTTTGGCAAGAAATTATCTTTAAGATTTAATATATCAGATTCTTCATCAATCATATCATCAATTTCTTCTCTCTCTAATTTATCTATATTTGATTGATTGAATTTATTTGGTCTAGCTAACTTTAATTTACTTACATATACGTTATATAAATATATTTCACTGTCTGAATCTTGATCTATGGTATAATCAGTGTCTATCTTATAGTTCTAAAATTCACCTTCAGTATTCATAAAATTATAAATTTTCTAATCTTGTGAAAAAATATGTCAATATTTGAGGTTGTCTGGGATTATTGGTGTGTGTTTTACTTCTGCAGTATACATATGATTAGGCTGAAAAGGTAAATTACAAGTGCTAGAAAATTTTGCTAAAGAATGTGCTTGTAATTTTTGCCTTCTTGGTATTACAGAGAAATTACATTCCAATAAATCATCAATCAAATCTAATACAGTTTCTCTATATCGGCCTAATCTAGGATTGTAAACTGAATATTCACCTTTAATTTGGTTTACAATCAACTCTGAGTCTCCTATTATTTCTATTCTTTTACCTCCTAAATTTCTGATTATTTGGAGTCCTAAAATGAGGGCTTTATACTCAGCCATATTGTTTGTGCATTTGAAGTTCAGTCTAAAAGCATGGCCTTCTGCATGATTTTTCTCTATATTGGTTATCCATACTCCTGTTGCTACTCCTAACTTGTTTACCGAGTCATCAAAATCTAGATGCCATAAATATTCATGAAAGATGTTATCATTGTTTTGTGTTTTCTTTTCTTCCTTTAGTTCAGTATTGATTTCATCATCAGTTCAGCATTACATAGGATGAATGAATCTAGGTCATTAGGTGTAGCATAAACTGGGTAATTCATTGATCTTACTGCATTGCTTACCATATATTTCATTAAAGTTTCCCTATATAACTTTTTAGGTTGACCAAAGACTCATATAATAGCATAAGACATGTCCAATTGTAGAAATCCCTATCAATCAACTACTACAATGTCCATAAGTATACTCTTACCAGGATATTGAACTAGTGTTAGACATAAATATTTTATTAATCCTAGGCATTTTACTTTGCTTGGGACAAATGAAAATAAATCCTTGTAAGGCCTTGTAATGTATAAGTTCAGGGTTTCCATTATAGCTTTGGGCATTAAATCATGTGAATCTCCTGAATCTAACATTGTGTTGTGTAAACTTTGATCATGAATGGTTAAACTGATGTAAAATGGAGGAACTCATCCATCTTGATGTTTTCCATTTACATCTGGGCCAAATATCAACTCTGGTTGATCATCATTCAAGTTTATGGAGTCTTCTCCATCATTTATGTTTAAGGTTTCAGTGATGGTTGATTTATACAAATCATGTTTTACCAATTCTGTTAAAGGAATTGGTATTTTTAACTTTGCAATTTCATTTTGTATGTTGAATGAAGGTTGAGATTTACTTATTTGAATTAACTCTTCTTTAGTAACTGCAGTTTCTGTTGGTTTATCTTATTTTTCTACAGTTATGTTTTCATTTTCAGTTTGAGTTTCTTGTGTATTACTTCTTTTTGTTTTCTTTTCAGGAATGGTTTGTGAAGCCGTAGATGTTTTTTTAGATTGAAAATTGTCAGAAGCTGTTGTTTTAGCAGAATTAAATGCTCTTGTAGTAGCAATTTTTTGTGAATCTTTTGTAGCTTGCACAACTTCATCTGTTATGTCAACAATCTTAGGGCTTGCTGAAATTTTAGGATCAGAAACATTTTGGGTAGAACTAGATTTTTCCCTATTTTCCGTAGGGAGAATTTGCAGAACTTTTGTTGTTGGGGCTTCTACTTTTTTCTTATTTTCAATTTGTGTTGTTTTCTTAGTATAAGTTTCTATATTTTTCTTGCTCCTAAGGTTATATTTCTTGTGAACTTCGTTTATGGAAAAATCATAACCTTGTTTATAATCGAAGGATTCCCCTGAATCCAATTGGAGTTGTTGGAGTTCAAATAACTCTTGATCTTCCCGTTTGATAAAGATAGTGTTATTATCATCTATTCCCGTCACATTTATGGTATCCTAATCCTAAATTTCTTTTGAGAACTCTCAACATATTTCTCTTGAAATGGAGGTCTTATTGTTTGGTCTGGGACTGATTCTTTTGATTTTCCTGAATTTATTTTTTTCCTAAAATTGAGATTTCTGATTTGCTGTTGATTATCCCATTGAGATCTTCTTTCTATGTTATCTAATCTATCCATCATTCTCTCTAAATTCTTACCTAACATATATATTTTTGTGTCTGAACTAGAGGCTTCTTATTTCATGGTTACTCTCCTCTCATTTCTCAATCTAGCTTTCTTAGCTAAAATGTTTACTTCTACACCTACAACATTTTTTTGCATTTTTCCTAATGTTTCTGCATTTATTTCTCTTAACTGATATGCCATGTCAGTGTCAAATCCATTTGGGAATTTGAGCAAGACAAAGTCAAGAGTGGGTTTTATATTTGTAGGAATTGAATTGTAAAAACTGTTATATCTAGTGCAGTAGTCTTGTACTGATTCATTGGGAGCTCTCTTCATTGCATCAAATTCAGACAATATTTGTAGGGGTTTTTTCTTCTTTTCCCATTTATTTAAAAATAATCTATGGAAAACAACTAAATCAGCTATACTACCTGCAATAAGACCTTTAAACCATTTCTTTACTTCTCCTGTTAATGTTTGTACAAATAACCCCATTTGTACATCTGATTCATTTCTCTCATAGAGTTCAAAGTAATCTGTAATTTTTTTTATGTGCCGTTGTGCAGTATAATGTGTAGTAGCATCAAACTGTGATATTTTACTTTGGTAATCTTGGGGCATGTCATCAAGTTGTCCTAGAAGAACTAGGGGAGCATATCTAGCAGCCATAGCTTGAATTCTAGCTTGGCTAGGAGGTAAAGTGGAAGTACTTGGGGCTGAACTAGAAGAAGAAGCTGATGAAACTAGATTATAAAATGCTGAGCTAGAAAAATTAGTGGAAGAACTAAAAGATGAAGTGGAGGTACTTGAAAGTGAAGCTGAACTATATGAAGAACTAGTAGGAAATGAGAATGATGTGGTTGAAAAAGTATAAGGTAAACTAGTGGATGAAATGGATGTAGGGGATGAAAGAAATAATATTATAGGTTGTAAGGGTAATCTAGGACTAAATGGATTTGTAGATTGGATGGTAGTAGAAACTATAGAGGATGTAGTGGTATCTAAAATAGGAATGGAAGGTTTAGATGTATATGCTAACAGTTGAGCTAATTCTATGGCCTTATCAATTTCTTTAAGAATAGTGGCATTAATCTCTTCAAGTTTGTCATGATTTTTTATTTTCTTTAATTCAGAGTTTTCTACAATACTTTTATGTTTTGATTCCAAAAATGAAATAAAAATAGGGTCTAAAACAACAGTACTTAAATTACTTTCAGATTTTCTTCTGAACAAAGAATTTTCAAACTTCAAATCAAATTCTATATCTTGTAAACTCACTAATTCCTGTGGTAATGAATTGACTCATTTAAATGAAATTTTAACATCTAAATATTTTCTCTGTTTTTTCTTTTTGCCAATTCTATCTAGGCTGTCCACTATAAAAACATGTTTAGGATCCGGGTTAGACCTGGTATAATAATCTTTCCTAGAAGCCAGAAGTACCAATTTTTTGATAAAATGATACAACTTATAAAATAGTTTTAAAGGCAAAAAGATGATGGAAAATTTTTCTTTAAGACTTATTTTATGATTGAGGATTGGTTAGCTCCCCATTATGGTCGCCAATATGTTATCACTCTATAAATTCTAAAGTTGTGAGATTTTGGTTTAAAGTCTAAGAACACTATAGGTAACCACATACCAACTTTTAAACTCTAAGACCTAGCTTTCTCAGGGTTCAGAGAGGGCTCTCTCTATAAGATTTAACTTTGTTTGTTTTATAAAATATTAGGCTAGCTATAATTGTACAATTTGGTTTTGGTTTGATTGATTTGGTGGGACAAATCACCTAATGAGATGGACAGTGGGAAATTTGTTTGTCCATTGGGTTGAGGAGTAAAAAATGAAGCAAACAGGGCTAGGATCAAGGTCAAGAAGTCAAATGTTTTCAGGGCAAGATCGATAACCCATGAAGATATTGGAAGTTTATTTTGTGAGGTGATATGATCGGGATAAAGAGTAATGAAGGGTTCTTTGATCCAGAAAAGGGAATTAGTAGGTAGAGGTCAAACGAAAGAGGGAGAAATTAAGGGTTCCCTACTATGGAAATTAGCAGAAAACATAAAAATGATAAACAATAAAGACATGGTGCTTTTAAAAAATCCTGAAGTAATACTCCTATTTATTCATTCAAATTTGGAAAACATTTATGGATGCATGTAACAAAGAAAGATAGCAATGACAAGAAGGAAATACTTCACTTCAATAGCTCATCACATGAATCCTGAAATATGATGTTAATTGGTTTGATTGAGTCTGCTACTCGAGATTTGAAACACAAAACCTTCAAGTCCAATAAAAAATGACAATAGAAATCTTCGGAAATTTATTCCACAATAATACTTATAAAGATGAAGTATTTATACATAATTGTTTACAAAATATCGTAGAATGCTTCTAGGAATTATCTAAGGAAAATAAAAATATCTTTACAAAAAAATAGAGACAGTTACTTAACAAATCAGCAAGTTGTCCTATCTATCCAAAATAAATCGTAACTAATTATGGATGAGGTGCAACTCGCTGCCTTGCTATCCTTGTTGGCTTTAGATATTTCCAGTTGGTTTTGAAATCTAATCTTCTTATCTTATACTTCTTTCACTGATTCTATTTAATCTCTGATACTCTTCTAAACTCGGATACTCTTTAGCCACGGTAAAAAATTTGCTTACTAATGTAAAAATCTGTTTTGACTGCAATTCAACAAACTGTTTTTTCTCTTTTATCTTTTTTCCTTTTTATCTTTCATAGTAAATTTGTTAATGAATCCAAATATTCATCACTTGGAATTTGTATTTTCTTCAGCTTCCTGAAGTTTTCATATGATTTTGTATACGTGGGAAAAGTTGGTTTAATGACAAATAAGTGTCTTATCTCATGCTGCAAATAAAATAAGTTCTCAAAACTTCCGAAGTAAGACTTTTCCTGTTGGAGTGGCTTGTCCACCTAATTTTTCAACTTGCTCCTTTGCATATTTTCTAATATTTTTATTATAATCCTCCTGAGGCATTATTTTTTCATTGATGACCAAAATATTAGGAAAACTTCTTTGCCTAAAATTCTCAAATTTGACCATAAACCTGGTTATGGTGATGTTCATATTCTCACATTTTTCCTCAAGCTGCTTCATCAGGTTTTTTTTGGGGATGAATTTTCTTATATCAAGGATAGTTTCAGTCATGTCAGTAATCTCAAGTTCTTCTAGCTCTTGATTGTTTTTTCTATTAAGAAACTTGATTAATTCTATAGTTTGTTCTGGTTTGTTGTTAAGTTCCTCCTTAGTCTTTTGAATCTCTTCTAATGTTTCTTTGATTAAATCTCTCTGTTCAAAAATCACTTGAATTGAAGGCCACAGGTCATTTATGGCTTCTATGATCTTGTTCCATAAATGATTTTTCACATATGAAATCTGTTCCTTCAAGGTTAATTCCTTCTGTAACTTCTTCAATTCTTCATTTAGTCTGATGGCCTTTTTCTCATGTGTTTTGGCATTTATTTGAGCCAACCTGTTTGTATTTTCAAGATTTTCAACCATATTTTTCAATCTGTTAATTTCACTTGTCTGAAGTGACATTTCTTCCATAGCTTTCACTAGTTTGCTGGACTCAACTATAGGGTGAACTGCTGTAGTGGATGAATTTGTAGCTGATGTCGTGGTTGATGTCACTGGCACTACAATAGCCAGTGGCTCTTTGGGTGCCAACTCTTCTGCTAGAGTTGATGGCACAACTGTAGTGATCACAAGAATAACTGTCAGAATTTCTGGTAATTTTGGTGTTTCTGAACAAGTTTATCCATTTGAGTCTCCATTTTTTTGATTTGTGTTGTTAGCTGAAAAATAAAATTCATCATGTCATCATTCTCATTCTATCCTTCTATTATTTTCTTGGCTTGAGGATGTTCACTTGATGACAAATTAATTTGTTTCCTTAATGTTGCAATGTCCTCATTTTTCTTCTTCACTAACTGCTCTTCTTCTTTGACATTTGCATCTCTATGATTGCAAATGAATGGCCCCACTTGATTCTTCAATTTAAACTATGTTTTCTTCTTTACTGCTAGGAAATTGATAGAATCAAAGTTTAATATTTGACTGATATACTCCAAGGCAAAAACCCTCATTGATACAAATTTGGGTAACTTGTAGGGTAACAAATTTGATCCAAACACTCTAATCTCAATGTGTTTTTCATACAAGTACCAATAACCAGTCTTGGTCTACTCTGACAACTGTAAAATCTTCTTCATCTCATCATTTATCCTTGGCTGTTCAGTATTTGTCAATATTTTAACTAATGGATGGATGAAGGAATCTGAAAACTATGCATATGTGAACTTTGTGGACTCTTTCCTGATAAAAGAGGTCCATAAAATAACTGAAAGAGGATTCCCTTCTATGTCAAGCTTTTTAAGGGTTAATAGAAAAATATATGCTTAAAAATACAAGAACATGTGGAAAAGGAAGGATGTGTATCTAAACACTCCTTCAATTGGAAATTTGACCAATTGGTCATGAATATTATTGGAAATATATCTTGCATAATCATAAATATTAGATGGAGGTTGTCTTGGTGTGAAAGTGGATAGGAAACCTAAAATGGATTCATCTGTATGTTCATCAGTAAAGTACCCTAGGATGAAAGATAACATGGAAATTACATGCCTAGAACCCTCTGGAAATTTTGAAGTGGAGTATGGGGGATTAATTTGAGGAATTTCTACATGCAAGAGCATGAATATTTGGAAGATTTGGAATATTTTAGGAAATTCAAGGCCAATATACAGCTTGGTAAGTGCTTCAATGGATAGAGGAACCGCTTGAGGATCAGGCTTGAGCTGTAACATTTGATTAATGGATTCAACAGTAATGGTAAAAATTACTTCTTTATTGGCATTGACTATTCCTCTTTTCTCAGGCATATAATGATGATGGCATAATATAATGACCTCTGGGCATGAGTGGGTAACTAGAACCACATATATGGGTAAGTGTGATTCCCAAATTTTAACTTTTTCAACATTATCCAAAGAATTTTCATAGCTCTAGTTATGAAGTTCCAACAAACTGAATTATACAATAGGATCTGCTATCTTATAGTCAATATATTCTAATGGAGTGTGCTCAATATGTACAACAGGGGGTTGTAGAGGATTTATAACTATGACAGTCTTAGAAGATGCAGCTGGAGTAGTTTTAGGCATTTTTGAAGCTTTCTGGATTATAAAACTCTACTTTTTGGCTTTTTTGGCTACTTCTGCAAGATTAATAAATTTGTAGAAGTATTTTTCACTCTGAAAGGGATTTCTTGGATGAAAATAGGCAAAATATAGTTTTTCTTTGGGCTTTTCCTTGATTCACAGACTTTTACTAGTTTAGAAACAGGAAACAGGGGTTTCCTGGGTTTTGCAATGAGTAATTGGGCTAAAAGTCCTTTAAGGTCATACACAAAATTTTAGGATACCTTCAGAGGGTTTCTAGGCTCAATTTGGGATTTATAAAAATGCATAGCATAAACAGGGTTTTTTTCAGAAATTTTTACAGGGTTTGGCCTATTTTTTGGATATTTTTAACATGTTTCTTTGGATAGTTTTGAACTCTTAATATAAATTTTCTTTTAAAAGGTCTTTTCAAATAGAAACAGACTTAATCTGCTATAGGAATAGCTGTTATACGGAGGTACTGGAATTTTGAAGATGTATCTGAGGGTTTTAAATAGTTTCTATGGTATCTTTTCAATCTCTGGAGGAATGCAAAGCTCCTCGGAAATCTGCAAGGGGTACAGGCTAAAATTTCAAGTCTTTTTGCATGAAATTGGAGGAAAATGGTTGTTTCACAGTTGAGATAGGTTATACAGGGGTTACGCGTAGAAAATATAAGAAATTAGTGCATTTCCAATGTTTATTAGTCAAATTAGGGCTAACATGTGCTTGCAATAAATGGCGGTCAAGTCATAATGGCGGTTTTCGGGCTCAAAGGGTAGGAAACCGCGAGTGGTTATCGCATTCCATTTCGGTGGTAAGTTGTTTTGGTTGAAATGAACGCGATCCAATAGGAAAAAAACACGTGGAGGAGGGAGGAAGTCACAATACCACCTATTTTGCGTAGAAATAAGATGGTGGATATTGCGCAAGTTTATTTGCGATATGTATTTTCCGCCCTTGGATCGTGGGGTTTGATTGCGAACGACCCAACTCTCTTGTGAATGTTGCATTGGGATGGAGTGGGGCTGGGGTGTATTAACATGACGGGGACAAGTTTTAAACTTTATAAATATATATTTAAATTTTAAAACTATATATTATATGGTAGAGTAGGGGGGATAAGATTATATGCGAAAATCAAAACATTTCGCAATGTTTTAATCAATACATATGCGCGGGTTTATTATATAGTTTTTAAACGTTTGATATTTGTTTAAAACTATAGGGGCGGGTTATTTTGTTTTATCTATAGGTTTAAACCAATGGGATAAGGGAGGGGTTTATATTTCACACATGGGATATTTAAACATTGGCTTAAACATAAAATAGAGGGTTTTGTGGGTTATTTTAAAATAAGGGTTTAATACTATACGAGAGGGTGTAGTTTAGGGGTTTAATAAGTAAGTTAAAAGTTCATATGAAAATAAAGGGATAATGTATATAATGAAAAAATACATGTTTAACTATATGTAAAGTGAAAACAAAACATAACTTGTCTTTGCTGTATTTTTCACACTTTAACTTAGGATAAATGCATTTTTTGGTTTGAATGTTTTTTTGAAAGGAAATGAAATTAGTTATTTAGGGTTTTACTGTCACTAATTAAAATGGGTTTTTACTTTGGAAAAAACGGATTATGATTATGAG
The DNA here is from genome assembly GCA_034641835.2 of Pinus albicaulis. Lineage (NCBI taxonomy): Eukaryota > Viridiplantae > Streptophyta > Pinopsida > Pinales > Pinaceae > Pinus > Pinus albicaulis. Next base: position 740,454 of record JAXQQM020071194.1, on the reverse strand, counting down.
TAAAGGGTAAATGCTAATGAATATGGGTTTTGTGTAGGATTTCAATATTTTTAACCAATCAATCATCGAGCCTTGGGTCCGGTCCCAACAGAAGTCAGAGAAATTCTCTGAGCCTCTTTAATTGATAGTTTAGAATACTTAATAATTGTAGGGGTGGGGAAATTAGTGATTTTTTCCCGATGATGCTTTATTACATGCTTTCACAACTGTTTTCTACCTACCCATCTTTATTTCTAACATTTTTTACTTCATTTTCATGGGTGCATTTAGGCTTGCAACCCTAAATCAATTTTCTTTCAAAGCATAAAAACTATGTAAGTCTAAGCTTATTTCATTTGAGGGCTTAGATTAAACAGTTGAACTCCTCATTTATTCTCTATTTAATCTACTGATTTTGAAAGTTTATACTATTTGACATATCTTTATTCTCTATCTAAAACATGAAATTCAAATCATGAAAAGTTAAGATTAAGTTGTTTAACTGATCATGGATTATGGCATTTATTGACAATATGCACATAATCATTATTATTTCAGTAAAGTAAATAGTAGTGGCATTTCTATTTGCTCACTTTCAGGTCTTATTTTCATCTCTTTTTTTCTTTTGGGGTCTATCTTTTCTAAGTCCTTTGATCTTTCTTTTAGGACTTTTACCCTCTTTTTATTTTTTATTATTTCTCATTTTTCAAAATATGGGAAAACAACTTGCAGAAAGTAAGGTATGTACATATTTACAAGACTATCAAATTCAATTCATAAATTACGAATTGTGGAAGTTTTGGAGGAAGAGAACCTTTCAAAAGAAGGATGACTCTCCTAAACTTCAATCTTGTCTTGAGCAAGATTAGCTGCAAGAGAGGTAGCAAAAGAAAGCTGGTAATACTCCAACATGTGACTTGACATCAAGCATGTCAAGGAGGAGAGTCATCATATGACAGATACTTCATTTTAGGCTTCTACAGCGCTGTCAATGTTGGGAAGCCTGGATCCTTATTGGGAGTCCCAACTCTTCATGGAATATTCCAAGAACCTCTTCACATGTAAGGTTCTTGATGGGCAAGTAATGGATGGGAAGTATAAGGTAGTTAATGTAATCATTTATGTTCATGATCATATCTACTTAACTAGAGATTCCAAACTCAAGAATAAACTACTTAATACAACCTATGAGATCTTGCTTTCAAAACCCACTGGTTTCATTAGAACATATCATACTATTTTAGATGGATTCATGTGGGAAAAATTCAAAGAGGAGATGCACTCTCATATGAGTAAGTGCATGAATCATTTGCTGGTTAAGGAGGAACATAGCTCTTGGGAAGAGTTATCATTACCACCTCCTTATTAATTGAGTGTGAGAGGGAGCTCATCCATGAGCTACATTGCTGATTTAAACCAAGTATATGATAAACATTGTATTGCTGAACATCATGATATATTTATTATGTACTTGCATTTTCTTAACACTCATATGTAGTTCTTGGCTCCAAGAGGGGGCACTCTTTCTTATGGGTGAAATAAGGATGGGTCAACAAACAAGTGTCGGAAAGAGCAATTTTCATATCATATTCTATGGCAGTTGGGGGTAAAACTACGCTGGTTACACATGAGAAACCATTATCCTTCTCCTTTATTTCATATGGAAGCTAGCATGATTTCAATTTTGATTCCATATGCTGAAGATGTTCTTATATTTATTGGGGACATGATTGGAGGAGAGGCACATTGGTTGAATATGTCCTTGGGGAAAGAAATTTCCCACACTTTTTGCACTACATGCTTCAAGGGGAGCATGGGAAAAGATATGGCTACCATAGTAAATCACTTGTTTCTTCATGAGGTAGGCCATATGATTGTTTGGAGCACTCAGGACATACCTCTCATGAGCATTTGGGAGGAGCTTTTCTATGAATTACCAAGATGGGAGGTGATTCATTTCATTTGGATGATAGCATGGAGGTGAGAGTCCTTCATTGATGATAAAATTCCCCATGATTGTCATCACTTCTATCTTGAGGAGGCCCTTGATCAGAAAGAAGGTTTCCATGTAGACCTTCCTTTCTTAGATGATGAGAGCCATTTGGTTTATCTACCAAAGGCCAACTTGGAACCATTGGGAGACTGGATTATTGCAGAATATTTTAAGCAATGGTGGGAAATATTGCACATGAAGGCCACAAGAGGAGGAGGGGAGATTTTGCAGCACCCTTGCAGTTGCTTGAGGACAAGCAACATTTGCGAGGGGAAGACTGTAATATTCCTAAATTAGCATGCAGCTAATAGGAATATTAATTTTTCTTTTAAAATCTAGATAGATGAATAAATGGGCAAGGAGGCTCATAAGTTTCTTAAGTATGAATAAAAATCCCTCATAATGTGAAAAGGGATCATGTAATAACTAGATCAAGCATCCACATGTGTGAAAAGGGTCTAAAAAGTGTGGAAAAAGTCAAGTTTTACCAAGTCAACAACATTTTTATATGAGGAGTGGATCCTAAATGAAGACAGCTCAATGTGAACGAAGATCAATCTAGCTAGTCAAAATGAAGACACCTTGAGTGTGAAAGGAGACAAGGCATGAAGATCTAGTCAAGGTTGATCCAGTCAAGATTTACTAAATCAAATAGTGCTATAAAAGGATGAGCAAGGCACATAGAGACAACGTAATTGTGGTGGAGGAGCCTTTGCATGGAAGCAACCTCATGGTGGGGTGGGACCCTTGGTGAGGAAGCTCATCAATTATATAATGGAGGGGATGGAAACCATATGGGGATGATTTTGGATATATTTGTATATGGTCTATTTAGAATTATTGCATAATTTTGTTGTTTAGCTGAGTTTTTTGCACTGTTTAGTGCAAGGGTTTTCTCATGTGGGGATTCCCTACTCTTTCTTGGAGATCTTGTTTAAGAAATCTAAGAGGAGATTTCTAAGCTACATTTTCCACTATCCAGTGTTGGGCCAAGAACTTACCTTAAAAAAAATGCAGTCCCTTCAAGAAACTGTGTTATTTCTTAAGGTGTGCAGTGGGAGGGGTTAAAACCCCACTTTTATGAGATAGTTTCCCAGGAGGAGGATCAGCTTTTTTCCCGGGAAGCTAGAAGAAGATTTTATAGCCATTTATTTGCATGTTCATCCATTCATATGTAGAGCTTCAGCTATACAGCATGATTCAGCCATAGATCTGCAACAGTTCTTTCTTGTACATATTTTCTGTCAAGAAACCCTTGCCGGGTCATCTTGGATCTATGTAAAAGAGACTAGATCTTTGTTTTTGAGCTTATTTGATTAATAAATGAGTAGATCCTTTTTGTCTCTATATTTCTGTGCATAACCCTCTAAGAAATGTGCATTCACTCTCTACAGTAATTTCTGTTCGTAGCAGTCTTGGGGTTTCATCATTTTTAAGCTGTTTGAGCATGGTAGGCTTGTTTAACTAGGCAAAAGACATTTTTTTCTGAAACTCTTTTGCATGTAAGGCCATTATTATATATGCTAAGGGACACAACCATTATTTTTCACTGTTATAACTTAGTATTCAGAAAATAACGTTTTTGGGGCCAATATTGCCACTTTTCCCCACTTGGGAGATATAGTTTTGATGTTGTGGTTATAATATGATGGCTATGTGTTCCATACACATTTTATGAGTTGATTAATTTCTGGATCTCCAACTTTGGATCATTATAAGATGTTCCCATTGTTGTATAATTTCCCTATTTTGGGATATTACAAAATATTAATCATAAACAAGGTATTTTCATTGATTTAGGGTTTTATTGATCTAGTTTGTCCCTTCACTCATTCCCTACACCCATTCCCTTCACTCACACTCATTCCCTTCACCTTTTAAGTTAACCATCTCATCCCCTTTCCCTCATATCATTTCACTTGCACCCTAGGGTTTCCAAATCAGAATTTGAAGATGTTAGAGGAAGAAAACATTGGCATTGTTGGTGAAGAACAAATGCCAAGGAGAAATGACCACAAGGGAGGGAAAATAAATAGGTTTTAACCCATCACCATAAGGGAATGCATGGCCTCTCCTCTCATTGTTTCTTGCTTTAAACATGTGGGTTGCTTTGAATTTTGTGAGAGAGTGCAGCGAGTCCAAAATCACCTGGAGTTAACAAGATTATTCATCATCAATCTACATGACAAGTAGGTCAATCTTGGTGGTGTTACTTTTGAGATGTCGACCAATGCCATTGCAGCTACTACAGGGATACCTAGTGTGGGAGAGAGGTGGTTTAAACAAGAAAACCTATACATTAGTTATTTTGAACCATACCTCAAACCTAGGTATAAAGATCACAACAAGTCCATTTTCCAATTTTCTCATCTTATTGACCGGTATGTGCCCATGATGAGGATAATAATTAAATAATTCACTTGTGAGGGAAGTTTTTCCCACCTCTACCCATACCATATCCATCTTCTCATGCATTTCACTAGAGTTAGAATGTTGCATTTTCCTTATTATCTTTTCTGTAGCATTAATAAGATGGCTTACATTGTGAAAAAGAGGAATTACAACCAGCAAATGCAGAGCCTATTTCATCATTCACTCATCAAAATGGTGGTCATGCATCAGCTTCAGTAGAAAAACATTTCATGGGATGCATTCATTGCAAATGAGGTTTTCACGACCGCACCTATTCATCATGAGTAGAATGTTACTTCATCATCTCATCCTCTTGTTTCCACTTCTCCATCACATCTTGCTGCTCATACATCATCATCCACTCACATTCATTCACCTGATGTTGATCCTACCTTATCACCATTCTATAACCCTTCACCATCACATCATGATACCAGAGCATCAAGCAGTGAAAGGGACATTGAGGCAGCCAGAAAAAAAATGACTGATATTGAGCCATTTTCCTTGACATATTAGAGAGGCCACATGCATGTGCTTGATTCACATGGTGTGAAAGGGGCCATTCCTTCTTCATTAGAAAAACAGGTAGACAAGGGAAAGGAAAAGGCTACAGAGCCTATCATTGTTGAGGAGGAGGACAAACATGAAACTGAGCAGGAGTTTCAGTTGATTGACCTTGATGATGAGGATGAGTTTAGAATCACCAATGCATTAATCAAAAGAAAGGAGGCCAAGATTATTGACCTTCAAGCTAATCTTGGTAGACAAAGGAACGTTATTGAATTTCTTGAGCTAGAGAATCAGCAGTTGAAGATAAAGCAGGCCATCAGTGAGGTCAAGGCAATCAGAGCTCAGAGAGAGGCCAGAAAGTCCAAGGCTTTGTTGGATGAGACATTGGGAAGATTTGATGACAGTGATGATGAGGAAGATCAACTTCCTAGATAGAGACTGAGGACCATTGGACTGAAGAGGGCTTTAGCCCAGGAAAGACAAAAAGAGGCAAAATTGGTAGAGCAACTTACTCCAAGTGAGCTGCTTGCCATAGAGATTGATGGAGACAAAGAATCTTGGCTTGAGAGATCCAATTTGAATCTAGAGAGCCTGCTAGAGAAGGCAAAGAAAGACACTGATATTCAGAGGAAGATGGCAAAGCACTATGCCATGAGAAATAGGATTGCAAGGGCCAAGCTCAAACGTGCCCATGCAAAGATTCAGCCTTTGACCGAGTCAAAGGATAAAGAGAATTTGAATATTCTTGCTGAGGTATCCCTTTAGGCCTCCAACCCTTGATCAACAAAAAAATCCAATTTTGGCACTTTTGTGCAAATTTTGATTTTTTGGGACAATTTAGCATGCATAAATTGTGTTAAACGCACAACACCACTGTCGTTGCAGTGTTTTTTGGGCCATCCAATTGGAAAATGGTCAGTATATTCATGTTCCTGGTGATTAGTACATCAACCTTATCATGTGTCGGAGATTTGGAGCAAAATTTGTCCCTCAAAAAGGCCAAAAACCATTGAAAAATCATGTTTCTGCCCTCTTTTTGGGCTTGGCACTGGACGTTTACCAGTATTGGGAGAATAGGTTTTTGACAAGGTAGATTGGCACCATTTTGGAACATAAAAGAATATCTAAAAGCGAGACTCAGAGACCTTTCCAATGAGCTATCATGGAGCTAATTTTCACAAGGATAAGGCCTCCAAAAGTGGCTTACAAAATAGGTCAAATTTTCTGTCTTTGCACTGCATGATTACCAAGGAATTCACAGTTTTACCAGTTTACTCAAATTTTGAAATTTCACCTACGATTTAATTTTCACTTGGGTAAATGAGAAGTTACCATTGTAAATATCATTTTTTACCTTTTACCTAAGGTATATACATTAGGTAAATCATTAGTTTGAAGTCAAATGTATATGTTCTAAAAGATAGGGATGAGTCACTTTCCTCATCCTGGGCTTTAGCATTCAGTTCAGCTTTTTGTGTAACAACTCCGCCGCCTCATGGATTCGACCCCTAAGGATGAGAGGAAGTGGTTTTAAAGTCTATAAGGTGTAATTTTTCAGTCTTGGTAATGGTTGGCATTATTTGAAGATATTATATTGATAAGGTATCATTCTGGCTTGGACATTAATGGAAAATTGCAGCTATTTTCTTGGGATCCCTGTGGTATGAGTTTTACACATTATTTATTCTATGTATTGATTTGTTAAAATGTATTTTTAATTCATAAAATAGTACACATCTATAATATACTTGATTTCAAGTTTGAAAGACAGAATTCATATTTAGTTATGCTCTGTTTTGGGAAATTAAGTACAATGTGTTCATTTTATTTAGTTTAGGGAAAATACATTTCATATGCTTTCCTTAGCTCCTCACCAGTCTTTCCATAACATTTAATACTCTTTGAATGTTAAAACTTTTACCTATATTGCCCCATCAAGAAGACTGCAATTTCATCCTTTTGGCCCTGATCTACCCCCTTGTCCTAATTCTTGTTCAGTGAGCCCAACCCTAAATTCAAAATCAAAACCCCTTGTTTTCTTTAGCTAGCCTAAAATCCTTTCGATCCAGCCCTCTTGGTTGTGATTCTATCGATATATCCCTCTACAATTTGGTAGGGCTAGATACCAATCCCAAATATTGGTTTGAGGTTACCTCAGGATTTCCTTCTCCAGCCTAAGGGTCAATCCGAGTGATAAAATTTTGGTGCCGTTGCCGGGGAAGAAAAAGTAAGATCATATCTTCCCTGGGAAAAAATGACAAAGTTTAGATTTGATTGTTGATGGTGAAACAAAATTTGGACACATATCAAGGCTGAACTCTTCACCTGGTGACTCCAACTTTATGTAAAGACTCCACTGAAGGTGTTAGGGTCCTATAATAATAGGATTCGTAATTTTTGAATTGACTTTGATAGTCTTCTAAATATGTACATTCCTTGCTTTCTGCAAGTTTTTTTCCCATATTTTGAGAAATGAAAAATAATAGAAAATAAAAAGAGGGTAAAAGTCCTAAAAGAAATATCAAATGACTTAGAAAAGATAGACCCCAAAAGAAAAAAAGAGATGAAAATAAGACCTGAAAGTGAGCAAGTAAAAATGCCACTACTATTTACTTTACTGCAAGAATAATGATTATGTGCATATTGTCAATAAATGCCATAATCCATTATCAGTTAAACAAATTAATATTAACATTTCATGCTTTGAATTTCATTTTTTAGATAGAGAATAAATATATGTCAAACAATATAAACTTGAAAAATTAGTCGATTAAATAGAGAATAAATGACGAGATCAACAGTTTAATCTGAGCCCTCGAATGAGATAAGGTTAGACTTACATAGTTTTTATTCTTTGAAAGAAAATTGATTTAGGGTTGCAAGCCTAAATACACCCATGAAAATGAAGTAAAAAATGTTAGAAATAAAGATGGGTAGGTAGAAAGCAGTTGTGCAAGCATGTAATAATGCATCATCGGGAAAAAATCACTAATTTCCCCTCCCCTACAATTATTCAGTATTCTAAACTATCAATTAAAGAGGCTCAGAGCATTTCTCTGACTTCTGTTGGGACCGGACCCAAGGCTCGATGACTGATTGGTTAAAACTATTGAATTCCTACACAAAACCCATATTCATCAGCATTTACCCTTAATTCATAATCATAATCCCTTTTTTTGAAAGTAAAAACTCATTTTACTTAGTAAAAGTAAAACCTTAAATAACTAATTTCATTTCCTTTCAAAAAACATTCAAAAACCCAAAAAATGCATTTATCCTAAGTTAAAGTGTGAAAAATACAACAAAGACAAGTTATGTTTTGTTTTCACTTTACTTAGAGTTAAACATGTATTTTTTCATTATATACATTATCCCTTTATTTTCATATTAACTTCTAACTTTCTTATTAAACCCCTAAACTACACCCTCCCGTATAGTATTAAACCCTTATTTTAAAATAACCCACAAAACCCTCTATTTTATGTTTAAGCCAATGTTTAAATATCCCATGTGTGAAATATAAACCCCGCCCTTATCCCATTTGTTTAAACCTATCGATAAAACAAAATGCCCTGTCCCTATGGATTTAAACAAATATCAAATGTTTAAAAACTATATAATAAACCCATGCATATATATTGATTAAAACATTGTGAAATATTTTGATTTTCGCATATAATCTTATCCCCCCCGCTCTATCATATAATATATAGTTTTAAACTATAAATATATATTTATAAAGTTTAAAACTTGTCCCCATCCCTTTAATACACCCTGGTCCTGCTCCATCCCAATGCAACTTTCACAAGAGATCTGGGTCATTCGTAATCGAACCCCACGGTCCAATGGCAGAAAATACATATTGCAAATAAAGTTGTGCAATATCCACCATGTCATTTCTATGCGTAATGGGTGGTATTGTGACTTCCTCCCTCCTCCATGTATTTCCTTTCAACTGGATCATGTTAATTTCAACCAAAACATCTTACCATCGAAATGGCATGCAATAACCACTCACGCTTTCCTACTCTTTGACCCCGAAAACTGCCATTATCACTTGACCGCCATTTATTGCAAACGCATGTTAGCCCTAATTTGACTAATAAACATTGGAAATGCACTAATTTCTTATATTTTCTATGCATAACCCCTGTATAACCTATCCTGACTGTGAAACAACCATTTTTTGCCATTTTCATGCCAAAAGACTACAAATTTTAGCCTGTACCCCTTGCAGATTGCCGAGGAGCTTTGCATTGCTCTAGAGATCGAAAAGATACCATAGAAACTGTTCAAACCTTCAGATACATCTTCAAAACTCCAGTACCTGTATATAACAGGTATTCCTCTAGCAAATTAAGCCTGTTTCGATTTGAAAAGACATTTTAAAAGAAAACTTATATTCAGAGTTCAAAACTATTCAAAGAAACCTGTTAAAAATATCCAAAAAATAGGCCAAACCCTGTCAAAATTTCTGAAAAAACTCCATTTATGCTGCGCTTTGTTATAAATCCCAAATTGAGCCCAGAAACCCTCTGAAGGTATCCTAAAATTTTGTGCCTGACCTTAAAGGACTTTTAGCCCAATTACTCATTGAAAAACCCAGGAAACCCCTGTTTCCTGTTTCTAAACCAGTAAAAGTCTGTGAATCAAGGAAAAGCCCAAAGAAAACTATATTTTTCCTATTTTCATCCAATAAATCCCTTTCAGAGTGAAAAATACTTCTACAAACTAATTAATCTTGCAAAAGTAGCCAAAAAAGCCAAAAAGTAGAGTTTTATAATCCAAAAAGCTTCAAAAATGCCTAAAACTACTCCAGCTGCATCTTCGAAGACTGCCATAGTTATAAATACTCTACAACCCCCTATTGTAGATATTGAGCACACTCCATTAGAAGATATTGAATATAAGATAGCAGATCCTATTGTATAATTCAATTTGCTGGAACTTCATAACTAGAGCTATGAAAAATCTTTGGATAATGTTGAAGAAATTAAAATTTGGGAATCACACTTACCCAAATATGTGGTTCCAGTTACCCACTCATGCCTAGAGGTCATTAGATTATGGCATCATCATTATATGCCTAATAAAAGATCAATTGTCAAAGCCAATAAAGAATTATTTTTTACCATTACTGTTGAATACATTATTCAAATGCTACAGCTCAAGCCTGATCCTCAAGTGGTTCCTCTATCCACTGAAGCACTTACCAAGCTGTATATTGGCCTTGAATTTCCTAAAAGATTCCAAATCTTCCAAATATCCATACCCTTGCATGTATAAATTCCTCAAATTAATCCTCCATACTCCACTTTAACATTTCGAGAGGGTTCTAGGCATGTAATTTCAATGTTATCTTTCATCCTAGGGTACTTTACTGATGAACATATAGATGAATCCATTTTAAGTTTCCTATCCACTTTCACACTAGGAAAACCTCCATATGTTATTTATGATTATGCAGGATATATTGCCGATAATATTCATGACCAATTGAAGGAGTGTTTAGATACACATCCTTCCTTTTCCACATGTTTGTATTTTGAAGCAGATAGTTTTCCATTAACCCTTCAAAAGCTTGACATAGAAGGAAATCCTCTTTCAGTGATTTTATGGACCTATTTGATCAGGAAAGAGTCCACAGAGTTCACATATGCAAATTTTTCAAATTCCTTCATCAATCCATTAATTAAAATATTGACAAGTACTGAACAACCAAGGATAAATGATGAGATGAAGAAGAATTTATAGTTGTCAGAGCAGACCAAGACTAGTGATTGGTACTTGTATGAAAAACACACTAATATTACTGATAGGACTGAAACTATCCTTGATATAAGGAAATTCATCACCAAAAAAAACCTGATGAAACATCTTGAAGGAAAATGTGAGAATATGAACATCACCATAACCAGATTTATGCTCAAATTTGAGAATTTGAGGCAGAGATGTTTGCCTAATATTTTGGTCATCAATGAAAAATTAATGCCTCAGGAGGATTATAATAAAAATATTAGAGAATATGCCAAGGAGCAAGTTTAAAAATCAGGTGGACAAGGCACTCCAACAGGAAAAGTCTTACTCTGAAGTTATGAGGACTTATTTTATTTGCAGCATGAGATAAGACACTTATTTGTCATTAAACCAAATTTTTCCAGGTATACAGAATTAGACGAAAACTTCAGGAAGCTGAAGAAAATACAAATTCCAAGTGATGAAGATTGGGAGTCATTAACAGATTTACTATGAAAGATAAAAAGGCAGAAAGATAAAAGAGAAAAATAGTTTGTTGAATTGTAGTCAAAACAGATTTTTACAGCATTAAACAAATTTTTTATAGTGGCTAAAGTGTATCCGAGTTTAAAAGAGTATCATAGATTAAAGAGAATTAGTGAAATAAGTGTAAGATAAGTAGATCAAATTTCAAAACCAACTTGAAATATCTAAAGCTAGCAAGAAGGACACCAAGGTAGCCAGTTGCACCTCATCCATAATCAGTTACTATTTCTTTTGGATAGGTAGGACAACTTTCTGATTTGTTAAGCAGTTGTCTCTATTTTGTTGTAAAGATATTTTTATTTTCCTTAGATAATTCCTAGAAGCATTGTAGGATATTTTGTAAACAATTCTGTATAAATACTTCATCTTTAAAAGTATTATTGTGGAATAAATTGCTGAAGATTTCTATAGTCATTTTTTATTGGACTTGAAGGCTTTGGGTTTCAAATCTCGAGTAGCAGACTCGATCAGACCAATTAACATCATATTTCAGGATTCATGTGATGAACTATTCAAGTGAATTATTTCCTTCTTGTCATTGTTATCTTTCTTTGTTACATGCATCCATAAATGTTTTCCAAATTTGAATGAATAAACAGGAGTATTACTTCAGGTTTTGTTAAAAGAACCCTGTCTTTATTGTTTATCATTTTTATGTTTTCTGCTGATTTCCATAGTAGGGAGCCCTTAATTTCTCCCTCTTTTTTTTTACCTCTACCTACGAATTCCATTTTCTCGATCAAATAACCCTTCATTTCTATTTATCCCGATCATATCACCTCACAAAACAACCTTCCAAGATATTCATGGGTTATCTACATTGCCCTGAAAAAAATTGACTTCTTGAACTTGATCCTATCTCTATCTGCTTCATTTTTTACTCCTCAGCCCAATGGACAAACATATTTCCCACTATCCATCTCATTAGGTGATTTGTCCCACCAAATCAATCAAACCAAAACCAAATTGTATAATCATAGCTAGCCTAATATTTTATAAAACAAGAAAAGTTAAATCTTATAGAGAGAGCCCTCTCTGAACCATAAGAAGGCTATATCTTAGGGTTTAAAACTTGGTATGTGGTTACCTCTAGTGTTCTTAGACTTTAAACCAAAATCTCACAACTTTAGAATTACTAGAGTGATAACATACTCGCAACCATACTGGGGAAATAACCAATCTTCAGTCATTAAATAAGTCTTAAAGACAAATTTTCCATCATCTTTTTGCCTTTAAGATTGTTTTATAAGTTGTGAGTATCATTTTATCAAAAAATTGGTAATTTTGGCTTCTAGGAAAGTTTATTATACCAGGTCTAACCCAGATCCTAAACTTGCTGTTATAGTGGACAACCGAGATAGAATTAGCAAAAAGAAAAAACATATAGAAGGTTTAGATGTTAAAAATTCATTTAAATGAGTCAATTCATTACCACAGGAATTAGTGAGTTTACAGGATATACAGCTTAATTTGAAGTTTGAAAATTCTTTTTTCAGAAGAAAATCTGAAAGTAATTTAAGTAATGATGTTTTAGAACATGTTTTTATTTCATTTTTGGATTCAAAACATAAAATTGTTGCAACAAAATTTGAATTAAAGAAAATAAAAAATCAAGACAAACTTGAAGAGATTAATGCCACTATTCTCAAAGAAATTGATGAGGCCATAGAATTAGCTCAACTATTAGCATATACATTTAAACCTTCCATTCCTCTTTTAGATACCACTAAATCCTCTATATTTTCTACTACCATCCTATCTACAGATCCATTTAGTCCTAGATTACCCTTACAACTTAGAATATTATTTCCTACATCCCCTACATCCATTTCATCCACTAGTTTACTTTCTACTTTTTCAAACACATCATTCTCATTTCCTACTAGTTCTTCATATAGTTCAGCTTCACTTTCTAGTACCTCCACTTCATCTTTTAGTTCTTCCACTACTTTTTCTAGCTCATAATTTTATAATCCAGTTTCATTAGCTTCTTCCTCCAGTTCAGCCCCAAGTACTTCCACTTTACCTCCTAGACAAGCTAGAATTCAAGCTATGGCTACTAGATATGCTCCCCTAGTTCTTCCAGGACAACTTCATGACATGCCCAAAGATTACAAAGGTAAAATATCACAGTTTGATGCTACTACACATTATACTACACATCAACACATAAACAAAATGACATATTTCTTTGAAATCCATGAGATAGATGAATCAGATGTACAAATGAGGTTATTTGCACAAACATTAATAGGATAAGTAAAGAAATTGTTTAAAGGTCTTACTGCAGGTAGTATAGTTGATTTAGTTGTTTTCCATAGAATATTTTTAAATAAATGGGAAAAGAAGAAAAAACCCCTACAAATATTGTATGAATTTGATGCAATGAAGAAAGCTCCTAATGAATCAGTACAAGACTACTACACTAGATATAATAGTGTTTACAATTCAATTCCTACAAATATAAAACCCACTCCTGAATCTGTCTTTCTCAAATTCCCAGATGGATTTGACACTGACATGACATATTAGTTGAGAGAAAGAAATGTAGAAACATTAGAAAGAATGCAAATAGATGTTGTAGGTGTAGAAGTAAACATTGTAGCTAAGAAAGCTAGATTGAGAAATGAGAGGAGAGTAACCATGAAAGAAGAAGCCTCTAGTTCAAACACAAAAATAGATATGTTAGCTAAGAATTTAGAGAGAATGACGGATAGATTAGATAACATAGAAAGAAGACCTCAATGGGATAATCAACAGCAAATCAGAAATCCTAATTTTAGGAAAAACATAAATTCAGGAAAATCAAAAGAATCAGTCCCAGACCAAACAATAAGACCTCCATTTCAAAAGAACTATTCTGAGAGTTCTCAAAAAAAATTTGAGGATGAGGATACCATAAATTTAATTGGAATAGATGATAATAACACTATCTTTCTCACACAGAAATATCAAGAGTTAATTGAACTTACCAACTCCAATTAGATTCAAGGGAATCCTTCCATTATAAACAAGGTTATGATTTTTCCATAAACGAATTTCACAAGAAATATAACCTTAGGAGCAAGAAAAATATAGAAACTTATACTAATAAAACAACACAATTGAAAATAAGAAAAAATTAGACCCCAACAACAAAAGTTCTGCAAATTCTCCTTAGGGAAAATAGGCAAAACTCTAGTTCTACCCAAAAAGTTTCTGATCCTAAAATTTCACCGAGCCCTAAGTTTGTTGACATAAGAGATGAAGTTGCACAAGCTAAAAAATATTCACAAAAATATGTTGCTACAAAAGCATCTGATTCTGCTAAAACAACAAACGTAGATCCTAAAACACCCACTCCTAATCCAAAATTAGAAGATCGAAAAGCTACTACTGCAAAAACAACTTTTGACAATTTTCAATCTGAAAAAAAATCTATTGCTTCACAAACCATTCTTTAAAAGAAAATAAAAAGCAGTAATACACAAGAAACTCAAACTAAAAATGAAAACATAACTGTAGAAAAACAAGATAAACCAACACAAACTACAGTTACTAAAGAAGAGTTAATTCAAATAATTAAATCTCAACCTTCATTCAACATACAAAATGAAATTGCAAAGTTAAAAATATCAATTCCTTTAACAGAATTGGAAAACATGATTTGTATAAATCAACCATCACTGAAACCTTAAACATAAATGATGGAGAAGACTCCATAAACTTGAATGATGATCAACTAGAGTTGATATTTGGCCCAGATGTAAATGGAAAACATCAAGATGGATCAGTTCCTCCATTTTACATCAGTTTAACCATTCATGATCAAATTTTACACAACACAATGTTAGATTCAGGAGCTTCACATAATTTAATGCCCAAATCTATAATGGAAACCCTGAACTTATACATTACAAGGCCTTACAAGGATATACTTTCATTTGACTCAAGAAAATTAAAATGACTAGGATTAATAAAATATTTATGTCAAACACTAGTTCAATATCCTAGTAAGAGTATACTTATGGACATTGTAGTAGCTGATATCCCACCCAAATTTGGAATGTTATTATCTCGCTCATGGGGAGCAAAGTTACAGGTATCTCTACAATTGGACATGTCTTATGCTACTATATCAGTCTTTGGTCAACCTAAAAAGTTATATAGGGAAACTTTAATGAAATATATGGTAAGTAATGCAGCAAGATCAATAAATTACCCAATTTATGCTACACCTACTGACCTAGATTCATTCATCCTATGTAATGTTGAAACTGATAATGAAATCAAGACTAAACTAAAGGAAGAAAAGAAAACACAAAACAATGATAACATTTTTCATGAGTATTTATGGAATTTAGATTTTGATGGCTCAATAAACAAGTTAGGAGTAGGAACAGGAGTATGGATAACCAATATAGAGAAAAATCATGCAGAAGGCCATGCTTTTAGGCTGAATTTCAAATGCACAAACAATATGGCTGAGTCTGAAGCCCTCATTTTAGGACTCTGGACAAATAATCAAAAATTTAGGAGGTAAAAGAATAGCAATAATTGGAGACTCAGAGTTGATTGTAAAACAAATTAAAGGTGAATATTCAGTTTACAATCCTAGATTAGGCTGATATAAAGAGATTGTATTAGATTTGATTGATGATTTATTAGAATGTAATTTCTCTACAATACCAAGAAGGCAAAATTTACAAGCACATTCTTAGAAACATTTTCTATCACTTGTAATTTACCTTTTCAGCCTAATCATATGTATACTGCAGAATTAAAACACACACCAATAATCCCAGACAACCTCAAATATTGGCAGATTTTTTGACAAGATTAGAAAATTTATAATTTTTTGAATACTGAAGGTGAATTTCATAACTATAAGATAGACACTGATTGTACCATAGATCAAGATTCATATAGTGAAATAGATTTATATAATGTAGATGTAAATAAATTAAAGTTTCCTAGACCAAATAAATTCAATCAATCAGATATAGATAAATTAGAGAGAGTAGAAATTGATGAGATGATTGATGAAGAATCTGATATATTAAATCTCAAAGATAATTTCTTGCCAAAAGGTTTAACTCCATTAGAAGATTTATTTGACTCAAATGATGTTTCTAGAAAACCCAAAATGGAAGCACTTAGATCTGACATTAAGGAATGCAACATAGGCAGAGAACTGAAACCCAAAATGATAAAACTTTCCAAAGGCTTACCGCAACAGGAAAAGGAAAAATATATTGCTCTTTTTAGCGAATTCCAAGATGTTTTTGCTTGGAGTTATGAGGACCTTAAATCCTATGACACCAACATAATTCAACATAAAATTCCTGTAAAAGAAGATCAAAAGCCCTTTAGACAAAAATTAAGGAGAATCAACCCTGTTTTGATGCCCTTAATAGAAAAAGAAGGTAAAATAATGTATGATGCACAGATAATTGCACCAATTAGATATTCTGATTGGGTTTCTAACCTAGTTCCAACCAGAAAGAAAACAGGAGAGATTAAATTATGTGTTGACTTTACGAATCTAAATAAATTATCTTTAAAAGATAATTATCCTTTACCAAAAATGGATCATATTTTACAAAGGGCAGTTGGGTCTTCTAGGATTTCTCTTTTAGATGGATTTTTAGGATACAACCAGATTTTAGTCTAACTAGAGGATCAAGCCAAAACAACTTTTACTACTCCTTGGGGCACTTTTATGTATGTAAAAATGCCCTTTGGTTTAATGAATATAGGGGAAAATTTTCAAAGAGCAATGGATATAGCCTTTGCAAAGGAAATTCATGAATTCTTGGTAATTTACTTATATGACATAACTGTATATTATAATACTTCTTATGAACACTTAGATCATCTTAGACAAGTCTTTATAAAATGCAGAAATTTTGGCATCTCATTAAATCCTAAGAAAACCTTATTTGTATTAGAATAAGGCAAGTTACTAGGACACATAATTTCTAAAGAAGGAATTAGAATAGATCTTGCAAGAATAGAAGAAATTCTTAACATCAATCCACCAAGAAACATAAAAGAGTTACAAGCCTTTATAGGTAAGATTAATTTTTTAAGAAGATTCATATCCAATTTAGCTGAGATAATTAGAGAATTAAATAACATGCTTTAAAATTATTCAGTTCTTAAATGGACTGTTGAGGCCAAACAATCTTTTGAATACATCAAACAAGCCTTAACCATTTCATCATTTTTTCATTTTCTTCAAAACACACCATTGCCATAGTTTTACTACAGAAAAATGACCAGGGATATGAACAACCCATAGCTTTCTTTAGTAGAACACTTAGAGTTGCATCTTTGAAGTACAATATTATGGAAAAACAAGCATTAACTTTGGTAAAGGCCATTAAAGACTTCAGATTTTATATTCTCTATTCTTAGAACATTGCCTATGTCCCAACTGTTGTTGTAAAAGACATTCCTAGTTAGGATGGTCTTGATGGAAGAAGAGGAAAGTGGATTGCCACTATTTTAGAACATGACATAGAGATAAAACCCACAAAGTTGATAAAAGGTCAAGGTTTAGCTAGACTTGTGGCTGAATCAAATTGTCATGCTCTAGACATAGATTTTGTTTCTAAAATAGATGATCAAGAAGAGATGGTGACTCTAGAGATCAGTGAAGCCTTTTTAGACTCACCATGGTATGCAGATATTATATTTGTATTGCTAAACTTACAAGCTCCTCCTGGTTTATCAATAACAAAAACTAGATTTTTAAAGCTTAAGGAAGTAAGATTTTGTATTTTAAACAAGGTACATTTTTGGAAAGATCAAAGTGGGATTTTATTAAATTATTTGTTAAAAGAAGAAGCTGACAAAGTACTACAATAACTTCATGCAGGTGACTATGGAGGACATCTATACTGGAAAACTACTACAGACAAGATTCTAAGATTTGGTTTTTACTGGCCTACCTTGTTTGCAGATGTCAAAAAATATGTGACCTTCTATCACAAGTGCCAAATATTCAAGGGTAAGAAAAAGCTGTTACCCCTGCCCTTAAATCCCATCTCTACAAAAATTTCATTTCAACAATGGGGTCTTGACTTCATTAGAGAAATTCACCCCCTTCATTAGCCTAACACAAGTGGATTCTGACAGCCACTGATTATTTTACCAAGTGGATTGAAACCATACCCTCTAGGCAAGCCACATATATTGTCATTATCTCATTCCTAGAAAGTAACATTCTTTCAAGATTTGGATTTCCTCAAAATATAATTACTAATAATGCAGCAACATTCAAATCTAAGAAAATGATTGACTTTTTTGATAAATACCTTATTACCCTAGGTCATTCTACTTCATATTACCCACAAGCTAATGGCCTAGCTGAATCTTCAAATAAGAGCCTTGTAAACATCATCAAAAAGTTACTGGAAGATAACAAAAAGACCTGGAATAAGAAGTTAGTCAATGCCTTATGGGAAGATAGACTTACAACTAAAAAATGTATTGGTACATCCCCTTACCAACTTGTCTATGGAATGGATGTTGTTTTTCCATCCTCCTTAGGAGTATCAGAGATGAAGATTATCCAAGAGTTACAAGTTGAAACAAATGAAATTCAAAGAAGGATAAATCAAACTATTCACTTGCAACAAACAAGGGAAGAAGTTTATATCAAATATCAAGCTATCCAAGATAAGATAAAGAACATTTGTGATAAAAAGACTAAACAAGATGATTTCTACATTGGAGATAAAGTGTTAAAATTGGATTCAAGAAGAGAAGACAAAGGTAAACATGGAAATTTTTATTTTCTATGGAGAGGACCTTTTGTGATTTATGGATATAGAGGTAATAATGATTTCTACCTGAAAGAAACGTATGGATCAGCTATGCTAGATGGTCAAGTAAATGGCAGAATGTTGAAGCACTACTACTCTCCTGAGTTAACAAATAGTTAGTTTCATTTATTTTGATCATTGTACATATACATCGAAGAGTTTATATTGGATTGGATGTTTTCCTAACAAAGTTGAAGCCCGAAGAGAAGGCCCTAAGCTTTGAAAGGTAAAATATCATAAGTATGAATAAATACAGAGACCAGAAAGATACTTATAGGGTTACCATAGTCAAATTTCAAAGGCTACTAGTCTTAAAGTTCTTGACATTTCACCAAGAAATGCCATCCCCATGTGGAGCCACTATTAGGGTCCTATAATAATAGGATCCATGCCTTGTCTCCTTTCACACTCAAGGTGTCTTCATTTTGACTAGCTATTGGGCTGTCTTCATTTAGGATCCACTCCTCATATGAAAATGTTGTTGACTTGGTCAAACTTGACTTTGTCCACACATTTTAGACCTTGTTCACACATGTGGATGCTTGATCTAGTTATTACATGATCCCTTTTCACATTATGAGGGATTTTTATTCATACTTAAGCAACTTATGAGCCTCCTTGCCCATTTATTCATCTATCTAGATTTTAAAAGAAAAATTAATATTCCTAGTAGCTGCATGTTAATTTAGGAATATTACATATTCTTTTAGGAGGATGAAACAAGTGTAAAAACTATGATTACAAACTTGTAATTAGGGTTTTCCTTAGGGTTCCACTTCAATTCATTTAAGAATGACCGAATAGATTAAAATGAAGGTTAAAATATATACTTACTACTTTGAGGGCTTTTTGGAGGACTTTGGCAAAGTTTGGAGAAGTTTTGAACTCATTTGAGTTGCTAGATCACTCAAGAAGCTTTCTTGTCTAAGCGCGCAGTGCCAGTGGTGAGCGCACAACGCTTCTGGAAATGTGTAGCACCAGTCTACAAGCTCACAACACCTTCAAAAAATGCATTGAAAATCTTGAGCAAGGGCACAACGCCAATCTCCAGGCGCATAGCGCCAAGTGCTGAACGCGCAGCGCCAAGTGCTAAACGCGCAGTGCCACTTACTAGAATTTCGCTCAAAAACTCACAAAATTTTCCTTTGCTAAATGCTCCTGATATTTTGAGAGGAAATGATGACTCTTTTGAAATGTTAAATAGGCTTTATAGGCATGTGGAATTTTGATTTAGCTTGAAAAACCCACTTTCTAATGTTTTGAAGTCTTCTTCCTTTTCTCACTGATACTCTTTGACACTTTTTGCTTTGCATATTGCTGAAGTAGTGGAGTTGGATTCTCTTTTTCTCATTGAGGCTTGAAATTTTCACTTTGAAAACCTGGGATTAAATTATAACATATAGTAGCATAAAATTACATTTGACAAAATAAAATAAATTACATAAATGACTTTTTATCAAAATGAAATTTTGATAAAAAGTCCTAAAACTGAAACTACAACTTTTGAAGTAAAATGAAACCATCATGATGATATTTTTTCAATCCCTCTCATATGTGTGTTGACCTCATTGGAATGAAGGGAATACCTTGAAAAATTCAAAACCCTAATGACCTAATGAAACTTCTTTTTGACCTGAATTTGAATGAGATTTTGACTTAAAAAAATTTCAAATGTAAAAAAATCATTTTCATATGTTTTTATGCTCAAAGGAACATGGGAATGAGTCAAAAATATGAATCTTGGAGGGAGAAAAATTTTATTTGATAATGAAAACCACCAGTGGAGCAAATTTATCTCATGACCTAACGGAATGATAAAAAATTTATTCAGTATGGGACACCTAAGATGCACATGCAAATGTGTTTTGATCCCTGGTGGAAGTATGAAAATACTGACACTAATATCATGGAGAAAAGAGAGCCACAATAATCTAATGAAAAGAATACAAGGAAATTCATGTGTATTTATTAAGCCAAAAGTACTAGAATATGAGTCTTACCCACAAGGAAGGGATTCAAAATCTTTACGGTAAAAACTGAATTTGGATTTAACAAGGATGGTTAGTTTTCGTGTTTAAAAAACTTTCTCATGAACTAAGATGGTATGGTTTCTCATGAAAAGTAACCTTAAACTTATATTTCCATAGAAATTCAATAGGGTAGAGCAGTTTTTTGTTCTATAACTATTTGCAACTATCCCTAATCATCTCAACGTGTCTTGAGGGAGAGTGTCGTCTAAGAAATTGTGGTGGTAAAAAATTGTTAACCTCAGCGTGAAATCATGCTTAAAAATAATTTTACACATTGGCATCTGCACTTTTGTTTCATTACATGATGCATTGCTCAATAAATTAATATAATTATGCTATTGAATATAACAATGTGAACTCAGTTATTTTAGTGCTTCTTTTTAGCTTAATTCAAGTAAAATTTGACAGAGTCATGTTTTTTTATAAATGCATCATATGCTATTTTCCTAGCACATCATGGAACAAAGGGAACTACAACCATATAATGATAACAATACAAGGAAATTACTAATACTTTCCTAATTAACCTCGAAGTGCTAGCATAGGATTATGTTCCCGAATAGGAAGGGATTCAAAAACTTTATGGAAAACAATGAATTTTCCCCTAACAAGAAAAGCGAGTTCTTGTTTGAAAATCCTCAATTCCCTTGAGATTAAGAGGGGATGGTTCCTCAAGAAAAGTATCCTTACATTGATATTTCTACATAAAACCAATATCAGGGAGTTGTACTATCTGCCATAAATATTTACAACTGTCCCTATTCTTCCAAGTGTCCTGAAGGGGAGTAACTTTCCAAGAAATTTGGGTGGTAAGAAAATAGTTAAAATCAGCTTCAAATACCACCCCAAGTTTCTTGGAATATGGGCGCATGTGCTTTGGTTTAACCACTTCACCCATTTCTTTAAAAAATAGATAACTTTAGTATTGAATGTTTAAGCTAAATTCAATCAAATTTAAAGTGTCATGCATTTGTTTTAGAGTACATTGTGTTATAAAGAGATTTGTAACAATATGAAAGCAAGAATGCAAGGATTTTCCCATCTTAATTAAGCCAACAATGTCAACATATGAGTTTATGCCGCGATAAGAAGCAATTCAAAATAATTATGGAATAAACTAAATTTTTCTTTAACAAGCAAAGGGTGAAATCGCAAAGTTGGGAAACACTTTTTGGCGGACGGCTAGAATTTGGGAGAAATTTTTAATTTCTCATCCGAGAAAATAGTCAACTCTATTTCTCGACCGAGATTTTTAAAAACTCTCATTCGAGAGTTTTAAAAACTCTCGTCCGAGAGTTTTATTGGGTTTAACCGGAGTTAAAAATCTCTCGGACGAGAGTTATGCATTTTCTCATTCGAGATTTTTATTGACGGAAACTCTCGGGAAGACTTTCGGACGAGAGTTAAAAAAACTCTCGAATGAGAGTTTGAAAACTCTCGGATGAGAGTTTTGAAAACTCTCGTATGAGAGTTTTGAAAACTCTCATATGAGAGTTTTAAGAACTCTCGTATGAGAGTTTTATTCCTATAATAAAACACAAAAATTATTAAGTTTTTAGAATTGGTACGTTATATAATTTAAATAGTACTTTATTAAAATTAAAAAAAATGATAAAAAATAATAAAATTATAATTTTATTTTAAATTATTTTATTATTATTAATGATAAAAAATACATGAAGATTTAATTAAATAAAATTTGTTACAATATTTTGTAATATCAATGTTATATAAAAAACTAAAAATATTTTTATATAAAAATAATTGATATATTAATATAAATAAAATAAAATTCTAAAACATAAATCAAAATAAAAACAACTATATATAATTTATATAATATTTTTTTTTGAAATTAATGAATAAATTTAAATTTAAAAAACAATTGACTAAATGCAATGAGGTGATAAAGGAGACAATGCATAGCACCTTAATATCGTTATAAATTCTTGGAAATCTCGAGAAATTTTTGAAGTGAGACGAGCTTCTTGGAATGGGTCACTTTATCTTCCACTTTAGTTTCACACAATTAACTTGAAAGGAAGTCTATTTTCCTAGGTATGGATGTAAGGGAATGAACAATATTATTTGAACATTGAGTGAGATGCCCTTCTTGGAATGGGTCCTCCTATATTCCACTTTAGTTTCACAAGATTAAATTGAAATGAAGTTTATTTTCCTAGGTATGGATGTAAGGGGATAAAGAATATTATCCGAAAAGGAAATGAATGTTAAGTGTGACATTCCAAGCAGAAGTGTATGGGATTGGAGAATTATGTTACTGCAGAAAACTAACCCTTGACCCCTTAACCCTTGACCCATAACCCTTGACCCCTTAAACCCTAATTCCTAACCCCTAAACCTTAAACCTCTAAACCCTTAACCCCTAACACATTTACACCCACTAAACCTCTAAATCCCTAACCCATTTAACCCCTAAATCCTTAACCCCTACCCCTAACATGTTAACCCCTAACCCATTTAAGCACCTAAAACCCAAAACCCCTAACTCCTAACCCCTAAAATACTTAACTGCTAAATCCCCTAACACCCTAAACCTCTAAACCAATCCTAACCCATTTAACCCCCTAAACCTCAAAACCCCTAACCCCTTAAACCCTAATTCCCAACCCATAACCCTTGACCCCTTAAACCCTATTTCCTAACCCATAAACCCTTAACCCCTAACCCCTTAAACCCTAATTCCCAACCCTAACCAATTCAACACCCTAAACCCCTAAAAACCTAACCCATTTAAGTGTTTATTCCATTTAACCCCCGAAACCCTAACCCATAACCCCTAAAATCCTTCACTGCTAAATCCCCTAAACCTCTAAACCTATAACCCATTTAACCCCCTAAACCCTAAACCTCTAAACCCTTAACCCCTAACCCCTTAGACCCTAATTCCCAACCCCTAACCAATTCAACACCCTAAACCCCTAAAAACCTAACCCATTTAACCCCATTAACCCCTAACTTCTAACCCCTAAAATCCTTAACTGCTAAATCCCCTAACCCCCTAAACCTCTAAACTAACCCTAACCCATTTAACCCCCTAAACCCTAAACCTATAACCCCTTAAACCCTAATTCCCAACCCATAACCCATTCGACCCCTTAAACACCTAAACCTCTAACCCATTAACCCTTGACCCCTTAAACACTAATTCCTAACCCTTAACCCATTTAACCCCTAAACCCTAAACCTCTAAACCCTTAACCCCTAACCCATTTACCCCCACTAAACCTCTAAACCCCTAACCCATTTAACCCCTAAACGCTAAACCTCTAAACCCTTAACCCCTACCCCTAACTCGTTAACCCCTAACCCATTTAAGCCCTTAAACCCCTAACCCCTTAAACCCTAATTCCCAACCCATAACGCTTGACCCCTTAAACCGTAATTCCTAACCCCTAAACCCTTAAGCCCTAATTCCCAACCCCTAACCATTTCAACACCGTAAACCCCTCAAAACCTAACCCATTTAAGTGTGGATTCCATTTAACCCCCAAAACCCTAACCCCTAACCCCTAAAATCCTTCACTACTAAATCCCCCAACCCCCTAAACCTCTAAACCTGTAAACTATTTAACCCCCTAAACCCTAAACCTCTAAACCCTTAACCCCTAACCCCTAAAACCTTAATTCCCAACCCCTAACCAATTAGACACCCTAAACCCCTAAAAACCTAACCCATTTAACACCATTAACCACTAACTTCTAACCCCTAAATTCCTTAATTCCTAAATCCCCTAACCCCCTAAACCTCTAAACCAACCCTAACACATTTAACCCCCTAAACCCAAAACCTATAACCCCTTAAACCCTAATTCCCAACCCATAACCCATTCAACCCCTTAAACACCTAAACCTCTAACCCCTTAACCCTTGACCCCTTAAACCCTAATTCCTAACCGGGCTAACCCATTTAACCCCCTAAACAGGACCCATTTAAGTGTGGATTCCATTTAACCCCCAAAACCCTAACCCCTAACCCCTAAAATCCTTCGCTGCTAAATCTTGTAACCCCCTAAACCTCTAAACATATACCCCATTCAACCCCCTAAACCCTAAACTTCTAAACCCTTAACCCCTAACCCCTTAAACCATAATTCCCAACCCATAACCCTTGACCCCTTAAACCCTAATTCCTAGCCCCTAAACCCTAAACATCTAAACCCTTAACCCCCAAACCATTTACCCCTACTAAACCTCTAAACCCCTAACCCATTTAACCCCTAAACCCTAAACCTCTAAAACCTTAACCCCCACCCCTAACCCGTTAACCCTTAACCCATTTAAGCCCCTAAACCCCAAAACCCCTAACCCCTTAAACCCTAATTCCCAACCCATAACCCTTGACCCCTTAAACCCTAATTCCTAACCCCTCAACCCTTAAACCCTAATTCCCAACCCCTAACCAATTCAACACCCTAAACCCCTAAAAACCTAACCCATTTAAGTGTGGATTCAAATTAACCCCCAAAACCCTAACCCCTAACCCCTAAAATCATTCACTGCTAAATCCCCTAAACCCCTAAACCTCTAAACCTGTAACCCATTTAACCCCCTAAACCCTAAACCTCTAAACCCTTAATCCCTATCCCCTAAAACCCTAATTCTGAACCCCTAACCAATTCAACACTCTAAACCCCTAAAAACCTAACCCATTTAACTCCATTAACCCCTAACTTCTAACCTCTAAAATCCTTAACTGCTAAATCCCCTAAACCTATAACCCCTTAAACCCTAATTCCCAACCCATAACCCATTCAACCCCTTAAACACCTAAACCTCTAACCGCTTAACCCTTTGTTGGACCATAAAAAGGTATCTTTTAAACACCTAATTAGCCTACATTAATCATCAATCCGAGAGCGTCCTTTTATCTCAAGAGTGTACTCTGTCTGAGGCTGCGCTTATCTAAGAGCAATGCTTGTGAGGATGTAGCACAAAAAAAGGTAATAAATGCTTGGAAAGGAAACCTAATTACAATGACAGGAATGTAAAAAGCTAAACTATAGCAATCTTGCTAAGCATCGATCAGGGATGCAGTAGCAATAAATCGTTCCTCTAGAAATTCCAAGGACTCGTGATGAGACCTCCTGTTCCAAGGACTTTGCCTTTTGGACCATTTCCCTGGTTTGGTGTCCATAATGGGAATGCCACTTCACTATCTTCTCTATGATCATGGTAGGCTGGCTCTTAATGAGACCCCCTATCCTCCATCTGCAAAAACATTAAAATATGTCAATATTTTTCTTTTTCAAACAACACTTTTCCTCAGTTATTCATAAGGGATGGCTCAACACTCCTTCAGAGTAGGAATGGTGGAAGAAGTTTGAACATCTCAATAGAAGAAAAATATATACCCCTATTTCCATTTCAAAAATAAATATCAAAGAAAGCTTATAATATGTGGGAAAAGAACCAATCATGATAAAAATAATCGATCAAATTAATTTAATGGTGATAAAATAGCAATGTTATGTTATTATGTTGCTTTTTCCTCTTTTTTCCTTATTACTAGACAATTCCCTTAGAAATGACGATTTCTTTTGATTTGCTGATTGCAGTAATCCTTAATTTGTATGATCGTTTATGATATTTTTTCCTTGAAAGAAAAAATTCAAAATGCAAGCTTAGAACAACGAAAAAAAGAATCATTCAAAAAGTGTTGTTCCTTTAAAAGGAATAGCAAAAACAATTTGTGAAATTGTTGTTCCTTTCGAAAGGAACAATAAAAAACTACTTTGTTGAAATGTTGTTCCTTTAGAAAGGAACAGCAAAAATACTGCGCGAAACTGCTATTCCTTTCAAAAGGAACAGCAGAAAAATACTCTGCGGAACTGCTGTTCCTTTCGAAAGGAACAGCAGAAGTGCTGTTCCGTTAGGAAGGAACAACAACGCGAAAAACACACCATTTTTTATTGTTTTTATTTTTTATTTTTAAAGCAACAAAATTCAAACAAAATAAAGAAGTATTAACAAAGAAAATGAATTTCGTAAAACAACAATCAGAAACAAATACACAAATCGATTTCAACCTTGTATTACCTCTCAAACACCTGATACACAAATCGACAATGTTAGGATAACTTTCTTGATATATATCACCTTTTCCCATAAGATTTAATGTTTCAACCCATTGATCTTTCATTCCCCTAATTAATGCATTTTTCAAAACATTATCAGGTAAGGGTGCAGATGCATAAGGGGATCTTTGCAAATTATATTGAAACCGTTCCACATATTCCTCCAAAGTCTCACTTGGTTTTGCTGTCATCTGGAATATTTCATCTTTTAATTCCTGAGACCTCCAATAATCCTGATATTTCTTTAAAAATGAAGCCTTCATATGATCCCAATCAGTTATGACACCCCCACCTAATCCCATAAACCATCGTAAGGCTGCTCCTTTTAGTGTAGAAGGGAACAAATTCAGTTTTTGGGCATCGGTGGTGTAATCATATCCTCTACACAGCACATCAAACTCAAACAGAAACGCATCTGGATCTTATGATGTCAAGCCATGAAATGTAGGAATATGTTGAAGCGGAATAGCTTTCATGGGTGCATTGACTGCAGTGTCTACTATAGGGTATTGCAGTGTAGAGGTTTGCTGCCGGTTTTGATTTTGGTTCTGGGCCATTTGATCAAAAATATGTCAATACCCCTCTGGGATTTCCAGGGAATTTCTAGGTTGGCGAACAGGGGTAGAAATAGTTTTAACAGCACTCCCTCTGTCTGGAATAAGTATTCCCTGTTGTCCTACTATTTGAGGTAATTTGAGACCTTGGTTCTGGATAATTTGAACAACACTTCCCCTATTTGGGCTGTTTATTGTTTGGGTAATTCTAATAGGTGATTTTAAGTTTGTAGTTTCTCCTGTTTCCCCTTCTCCTTCTTGGAGATTGCTAGAGTTCCCTTCTTGAAGGAAACTTATGCAAGGATTCTCAATTTCTTGGGAATCTTGCTTAATTCCCTCTGTTTGACTGTGTATCTCAGCGAAGGCTTCAGATGGTGAAGGGAACTAGTAGGCTGTCTAGAAGTAGTTCTTTTAAATCCTATAGATGGCTGAGATTCAGTTTTCTTAAGGATTTCGTCAATGAAGGTCGTGCACCCAAGGGTCACCGGCCCCTTAGGTTTTTCGGCTTTGGGAGGGATTTTATTTCACTTAACTGACTTATTCATTCAAAAAAACAATCCTTCATTCCTACCCAAAAGGAAAGCTTACTTACTTCTGCTGTGAAGCGAGCTGCGAGCAAGTGTGTTTCTTGCCCAGTGCGCAGGTTCTTACCTTTTGTCTTTAATACCCAATTCTCCACAAGCAGAAGGAAATCAGCTGTGCATTACTCTTGTGAAATGGCATACACTCTCCCCGGCAACGGCGCCAAAATGTTGGACCATAAAAAGGTATCTTTTAAACACCTAATTAGCCTACATTAATCATCAATCCGGGAGCATCCTTTTATCTCAAGAGTGTACTCTGTCTGAGGCTGTGCTTATCTAAGAGAAATTCTTGTGAGGATGTAGCACAGAAAAAAGTAATAAATGCTTGGAAAGGAAACCTAATTACATTGACAGGAATGTAAAAAGCTAAACTACAGCAATCTTGCTAAGCATCGATCAGGGATGCAGTAGCAATAACTCGTTCCCCTAGAAATCGATGCAAGATGACCAAATCTAGGGACTCTGGAGAGTATATCTCTATCCACTACAGTTCGGTGATCTTAAAGAAAGTGGAACAACTGAAAGGAAATGAAATCCAGAAAAGGAACAGCAGCATGAAATAAACAACAATTGCAATTCTTAAAAGAAACAACACCTACGATCCTAATGCAAATTGAACAATTAAATCTTAAACTCAAACTTGTCGACAGTTAATTGCAATCCAACCACAAACCATAGATGAATGGAACAACACTTACTGTAATTACAGAAAAGCAAAATCACAAGGCAATAACGAGATAACTGATCGTTAAATGTAATTGCGGTAAGGAATGAAACAACAATGATTCTACACTTGCTTCAACGATCGATGAAAGAACTCTGTAAATGAAATCAACACAGAACACACTTCACACATAAAAAAATAAAGATTAATAATACAACAACAAAGTAATCCACCAGAGCTGGGCCCTTAGCACCAGTGAAATACCGCTGGGCTTAACTCAGAATTCTAAAGAATAGCCAAAACCTGTGTCTTTATATTAATCCAAAAGGCATTACAAACAACGTTCATCCACGACAAAGAGTCGATAAACATTCAATCGCAAAGGAAATATAAAAGTCTATTTTTAATGAAAATGTCTTTTACATAATAGCCATTCCCTCCCCGGTCACTACAGATCATTGCCTTTATAGCTGATCCTTGGACGAACAAATCAAGAGATATGATAAATTTGCACAGCGATCCCTCAGGATCTTCCGATCCTGAGGGATTCGCTCCTCTCTTGTTTTGTTATCGTTCTGTTAACTCTGTTCAAGGTCGAGCTGTCCCCTGCCCTTTTCGGGCAATTCGTTCAGATCTTCTTGGCTTTAGCTGGATATGGTTCATCACGAATGGAGTAGAAGTCATACTGTTTTCAGCCACACCTTTGATACAACTACTCGCCTCTTTGAATTCCTGTTTTGACCATAAAAACAACCTTTTAGTCATTTTTTAGGCTAAACATAAATCTTACCAATTTAATTGCAATTCTTATGGTAAATTACCTTTCTAAGGCAGTCAACAGTATATCTATGGTAAAAGAATGAACAAATACATAGGGATTTCATACCTTTTTCATAGCTCAACACCCTTGACCCCTTAAACCCTAATTCCTAACCCCTAACCCATTTAACGCCCTAAACCTTAAACCTCTAAACCCTTAACCCCTACCCCTAACCCGTTAACCCCTAACTTCTAACCCCTAAAATCTTTAACTGCTAAATCCCCTAACCCCCTAAACCTATAAACCAACCCTAACCAATTTAACCCCCTAAACCCTAAACCTATAACCCCTTAAACCCTAATTCCCAACCCATATCCCATTCAACCCCTTAAACACCTAAACCTCTAACCCCTTAACCCTTGACCCCTTAAACCCTAATTCCTAACCCCTAACCCATTTAACCTCCTAAACCCTAAACCTCTAAACACTTAACCCCTAACCCATTTACCCCCACTAAACCTCTAAACCCCTAACCCATTTAACCCCTAAACCCTAAACCTCTGAACCCTTAACCCCTACCCCTAACCCGTTAACCCCTAACCCATTTAAGCCCCTAAACCCCAAAACCCCTAACCAATTCAACACCCTAAACCCCTAAAAACCTAACCCATTTAAGTGTGGATTACATTTAACCCCAAAAACCCTAAACCCCAACCCCTAAAATCCTTCACTGCTAAATCCCCTAACCCCCTAAACCTCTAAACCTGTAACCCATATAACCCCCTAAACCCTAAACCTCTAAACCCTTAACCCCTAACCCCTTAAAACCTAATTCCAAACCCATAACCCTTGACACCTTAAACCATAATTCCTAACCCTTAAACCCTTAACCCCCTAAACCCTAAACCTCTAAACCCTTAACCCCTAACCCATTTACCCCCACTAAACCTCTAAACCCCTAACCCATTTAACCCTTAAACCATAAACCTCTAAACCCTTAACCCCTACCCGTAACCCATTAACCCCTAACCCATTTAAGCCCCTAATTCCCAACCGCTAACGAATTCAACACCGTAAACCCCTAAAAACCTAACCCATTTAAGTGTGGATTCCATTTAACCCCCAAAACCCTAACCCCTAACCAATTAGACACCATAAACCCCTAAAAACCTAACCCATTTAACCCCATTAACCACTAACTTATAACCCCTAAAAACCTTAACTGCTAAATCCCCTAACCCCCTAAACCTCTAAACCAACCCTAACCCATTTAACCCCCTAAACCCAAAACCTATAACCCCTTAAACCCTAATTCCCAACCCATAACCCATTCAACCCCTTAAACACTAATTCCTAACCCTTAACCCATTTAACCCCCTAAACCCTAAACCTCTAAACCCTTAACCCCTAACCCATTTACCCCCATTTAAGGGTAAATGGGTAAATGGGTTAGGGGTTAAGGGTTTAGAGGTTTAGGGTTTAGGGGGTTAAATGGGTTAAGGGTTAGGAATTAGTGTTTAAGGGGTCAAGGGTTAATGGGTTATGGGTTGGGAATTAGGGTTTAAGGGGTTATAGGTTTTGGGTTTAAGGGGTTAAATGGGTTAGGGTTGGTTTAGAGGTTTAGGGGGATAGGGGATTTAGCAGTTAGGGATTTTAGAGGTTAGAAGTTAGTGGTTAATGGGGTTAAATGGGTTAGGTTTTTAGGGGTTTAGGGTGTCTAATTGGTTAGGGGTTGGGAATTAGGGTTTTAGGAGTTAGGGGTTAAGGGTTTAGAGGTTTAGGGTTTAGGGGGTTTAAATGGATTACAGGTTTAGAGGTTTAGGGGGTTAGGGGATTTAGCAGTGAAGGATTTTAGGGGTTAGGGGTTAGGGTTTTGGGGGTTAAATGGAATACACACTTAAATGGGTTAGGTTTTAGGGGTTACGGTGTTGAATTGGTTAGGGGTTTAAGTAGGGCTTAAGGGTTTAGGGGTTAGGAATTAGGGTTTAGGGGTCAAGGGTTATGGACTGGGAATTAGGAGTTTAAGGACTTAGGGGTTTGGGGTTGGGAGCTTAAATGGAGTTAGGGTTCTTGGCGTAATGGCAAAGGGATGCACCCCTAATAAAGTACAAAGAGGTTAAATGAGTTAAGTTCTGAGAGACTAGTGAGGTAAAGCAGTTGAGTGAAACTGAGTGTTTTAAAGTTTGAAATTTAAATGGGTTAAGGGTTAGGAATTAGTGTTTAAGGGGTCGAGGGTTAATGGGTTAGAGCTTTAGGTGTTTAAGGGGTTGAATGGGTTAAGGGTTGGGAATTAGGGTTTAAGGGGTTATAGGTTTTGGGTTTACAGGGTTAAATGGGTTAGGGTTGGTTTAGAGGTTTAGGGGGTTAGGGGATTTAGCAGTTAAGGATTTTAGGGGTTAGAAGTTAGTGGTTAATGGGGTTAAGTGGGCTAGGTTTTTAGGGGTTTAGGGTGTCTAATTGGTTAGGGGTTGGGAATTAGGGTTTTAGGGGTTCGGGGTTAAGGGTTTAGAGGTTTAGGGTTTAGGGGGTTAAATGGGTTACAAGTTTAGAGGTTTAGGGGGTTAGGGGATTTAGTAGTGAAGGATTTTAGGGGTTAGGGGTTGCAGGACACACAAGGTCAGTGAATAATACTTAAATGGGTTAGGTTTTTATGGAGTTTAGGGTGTTGAAATTGGTTAGGGGTTTTGGGGATTGAGGGTTAAATCAGTTAGGTGGTTTAGAGGTTTAAGGGGGTTAGAGATTTGCTGATTAAGTATTTTAGGGGTTAGGGTTAGGGGTTTTGGGGTTGGAATTAGCAAATGGGTTAGGGTTAATGTTAGGTAGAGTTGGAAGTTAAGGGTTAAATGATTAGGGATTTAGGTTTAGTGAGGTAAATAGACAAAGTTAAAGATTCAAGAGGTTTAAGTTTAAGAGAATGGCATGGTTGGTTATTAATTAGGGTTTAAGGGGTCAAGGGTTAAGGGGTCAAGGGTTAGTTTTATGCAATAACATAATTCTCCAATCCCATACACTTCTGCTTGGAATGTCACACTTAACATTCATTTCCTTTTCAGATAATATTCTTTATCCCCTTACATCCATACCTAGGAAAATAAACTTCATTTCAATTTAATCTTGTGAAACTAAAGTGGAATATAGGAGCACCCATTCCAAGAAGGGCATCTCACTCAATGTTCAAATAATATTGTTCATTCCCTTACATCCATACCTAGGAAAATAGACTTCCTTTCAAGTTAATTGTGTGAAACTGAAGTGGAAGATAAAGTGACCCATTCCAAGAAGCTCATCTCACTTCAAAAATTTCTCGAGATTTCCAAGAATTTATAACGATATTAAGGTGCTATGCATTGTCTCCTCTATCACCTCATTGCATTTAGTCAATTTTTTTTTAAATTTAAATTTATTCATTAATTTCAAAAAAAATATTATATAAATTATATATAGTTGTTTTTATTTTGATTTATGTTTTAGAATTTTATTTTATTTATATTAATATATCAATTAGTTTTATATAAAAATATTTTTAGTTTTTTATATAACATTGATATTACAAAATATTGTAACAAATTTTATTTAATTAAATCTTCATGTATTTTTTATCATTAATAATAATAAAATAGCTTAAAATAAAATTATAATTTTATTATTTTTTATCATTTTTTAATTTTAATAAAGTACTATTTAAATTATATAACGTACCAATTCTAAAAACTTAATAATTTTTGTGTTTTATTATAGGAATAAAACTCTCATACGAGAGTTTTTAAAACTCTCATACGAGAGTTTTTAAATCTCTGATACAAGAGTTTCTAAACTCTCATACAAGAGTTTTTAAAACTCTCATACGAGAGTTTCTAAACTCTCGGCCGAGAGTTTCATCGAGTAAACTCTCGGGCGCAAACTCTCGTCTGAGAGTTTTTTAAACTTTCAGCCGAGAGTTTGTCCATGCATTTAAATGTAACTTTAGGCGGGTTAAAATCTCGGTCGAGAGTTTTATAAATTTCTCGTCCGAGACATTATCTCGGCCGAGAATTTCTGGTCAACGAAAAACACAGAAAATTCTGCAGTTTTCAGGAACCTGCAACTTTGGAGGGGCAGAACACCTACAAAAACAAAATTTTATATGTTGGACAAAGTACCATTAGATTCATCTCTGAATCTAGTTTCTGATGATATGAGATTTGTGGAGTTTCATTAAAAAAATTCAATTTTTTATTAATTTTTTACTAAGCTGTGTCACTGTGGAATTTCATTGTTCGAAAAATTGCACTAAATGAAAATTCAATAACTTTCAAATGAGGACACCAAAAAATTCAAAAAAATCATACTGCACTTCTTCTCCCTGTCTACTTCAAAAGGGTACTCTCATTTTTCTTATTAACGGTCACATTGAAAAGAAAATCAAAGGATGATAAAATGTACTGAAACATCACTGTTTTTTTGTCTTCGTCCATTTCAAAAAATAATAAAAAATAGTGATTTAATCCTAAAATTACCGAAAAATAGTCTGTGCACTAGTGCAATATATGCAGATTATGAT
Source organism: Pinus albicaulis (assembly GCA_034641835.2). Taxonomy (NCBI): domain Eukaryota; kingdom Viridiplantae; phylum Streptophyta; class Pinopsida; order Pinales; family Pinaceae; genus Pinus; species Pinus albicaulis. Next base: position 706,237 of record JAXQQM020071194.1, on the reverse strand, counting down.
GCTATGGTTTTTTTCCAAAAAATGAATAACCTTCCCTAAAAAAAGTAAAGGATGATAAAGTGACTATTTATGTTTGCCTGAAAATTTCAAGTATATGCAGTTACTAAACAAGAAATTTACCCCTCTATATGTCAATATTTTTTTTTTTTAAATATGGGTATGGAGGTAAGACAATTCTCTACAATTCTTGTTTTTATGTCAAAGCATAATTTGCAATAAAAATATGAGTTTAGTGGAGTTGAAGTTGAAAATCATAGAAAATTACAATTTTCAACGTCAAAAAAGGGCAAAAAGTGTTTCCCAACTTCACATTTTCACCCCAAAGCTAATTCATACTGAAAATGATTCAATTCCCCTGAGCTAAGAGGGGATGTTACCACGTGAAAAAGTAACCTTACATTGATATTTCCGTAGAAGGATAGTAGTAGAGAGCATAAATGTGTGCCATACATCTTTGCACCTATCTCTAATTTTTCAAGTGTCCTAAAGGAAACTAATTTTCAAAACATTGGGGTGGTGAAAAAATATTTAAACTCTCAGCTTGAAACAAAGCCCAGAAAGTCTTGGCAGACATGGATCTATGTATGTATGTATGAATTTTTATATGTACATATCCTTGAGGCTTTCTTTTGGAAAATCAAATCATTGTATGGAGGGGGTCCTTTGACCAAGAAACATGGGGATCTCATATGCCAAATATAGTGTTTGGATATGCATAGATCCCAGAAAGTCAAAAAAAAAATTCAATTTTTATATGATTATACATAAATAAAAACATAATGATTCTTGAAAAATAGAATTTGCTACCAATCCTTACAAACATTGGCTAATACAGAAAATTTAGACTCTTCTTTATAAAATATTGGTTAATGTTGACAATTCTGGTCAGTTGGAGAATTCACTTGCTAAGAAACTGGGTAAGAAACAACCTTCTAGTGATAAATAAATTGTAAAGTTTTCCTAATATAGTCCCCACTATTTGGCAATTTCTAGTAGAGTAAATAACTAATACCAGGCTACTATGTTAGGTTAAATCCTAATTATTTTCATTGGAGCTTTTTAATGGGCTTCAACACAATGTACTATTGAAAGTTACCTTGTCACCAAGAGGGTATTCAAAACCATGTTTTCCTTTTCTTGGGTTTTTTCATATTATCTACCTATTTGGATTTAACATTTTCTGTATGCAAAAACTTGTTGTTGTTCATCTTTCTTGACTTGGGCCTCTGTCATTTCTTCCTAAACAAAATGGGGACATGTCTATATATTTACCAAATAAAGCATTCCTAGCATATGTCATTTTCTTTTTCCCGAGTGCTTCCTATATTCAGGTTGCATTGAGGTGAGTGTCAGTTAATTGTTAGGCAGAGGAAGAGATTAGAGTTAATTATTATAAATGGCCCAATTTTGGCCAAACTCTAGTTGATCGTCAAAATATAAACTAATTATATATAAAAATTAATCTGGAATTGCATTCCAATAGAGGATCACCCCTGAAAATATATATTTTTGAGTGGTTTTCAGTGTTTGTTTTTGATGAGTTTTGGCACACGATTTTCACTTTTAATGGTTTTGTGGTGCATGGTTTTTTAACCCATTGGTTTTTTAGTTTTGGTTAAGGAGATACATTGTATTCTAATCGAGGGTAAATGGATTGGCGGTTTATGGATTCTGTGGGATATATATATATATATATATATATATATATATATATATATATATATATATATATATATATATCTTTGTGTGTGTGTTAATTTTTAATTTTTAATTGTGTTTCTTCTTCCATGTATTGATTATTTTCTCAATCATTTTGATGGAGGTATGTACTTTACTTTTTTGAAGCTAGCCTCAGGCTATGAAAAATATATATTGCTTTGGTAGATGCTACCAAGGTTTATTTTCCCACTACTCCCAAGAATAATGGGAGACCTCATCAAGTTTGGATCTATATTTGTTTAATTGAATAACATACTTAAATAACTTCTTGGGGCAAGAATTTTCATTTACTTTGTGAAGCCTTGCAATAATTATGGTTATATAAATTAAATTTTAGGAAAATATGTTGTTTGAAGGGTAACCAAATTAAGGTATTTCAAATCTATTATTTAAAAACATGGAAGGCATATGGATCCTCCCAATATCAAGGTATTTCCAGAGTTTACAATGCCAATTTTGGTAAAAGTTGCACAATGGTTTCTTAATGTGTGGGCCATTGCTATGAAAAGCATGCCTAACTATGTATCTATCTAATCTCCTTTGCACGATTACTTGTTTAAGCAAACTCATTCTCCTAGTTGTGGCATTCACCAAATTAAGCTTGCTTTGTCTTGGACCGTTGTTATATCCTCTTGACCATTTGATCATTACATTTCTCTGTTTACAAAAATATTCTATATATGGCCTTGTACATGTGAATTATTATCCTTATGCATCACATGGATACCTTCATATACACTACACTTACAAATGTACAAAACATAATGGACAAGAAACAATGTCTTTGTAACCATCAAAAACTCAAAACTTCCTATGTTTGAATCCAAGTCAAGAAAGCATAGTCTTACAAGTGTGAAGCAAGTACATCTCTTACTCATCTTTTTTGGAAGAACAAACATATTCACTCTCATTGGTAGAAGCGTTATCTTTTTCTTTGGTTGAAAGGATATATATTCTACAACATAAAGGGATGTCATATGTGTAAATGCAACCTAATTGATAAGATAATGAAAAATTAATTGGAGACATTGGAACCAACATGTTCCACAACATGGAGGATAGGAGGAAAAAACATTTTCCAGACAAAGCTAACTTACAAGACAAAGTATCATTAGTATAAGATTATTTTCTACGGTCTTATGAACTATTGCCAAAAAATAATATTGAGAAAAAATTCGAGTAAAGTGCAAAAGATAATGCTTATAATGCTTTCCCTGGAAGAATTTAAGAACAACTACTAGTCAATATTATTAAAAAAAATCCATATGTAGCATGTTGAATGCTTTTGATTCCATGGTATGGGAAAGTAGTTTGAACATGATATCATTATGTGTAAGGTGAAATGGAATATGAATAATAAAATCAATTCGTATTACAAGAGTCATCAGATCACATGTTTAATAGAAAATATGGAATCATATTTTAGAGTGAGAGATATCACAAAGTCATATGTTAGGATCATTTCATGTGGAATTATTCTAGAAGTCACAAGAAAGTCACAAGAGTGCATCCTAAGAAAAAAGTGATTAAATCATTTATGTTTTTCTCATTATAAATTAACTAAAAATTTAAACACTATAAGAAAAATAAAAAAAAATTGAACAAGCTATGAAGGTTGCTTGACTCACCTAGCAACCAGTGACATCTTTAGTTCTTGTTAAATATTTTTGATGTTGGGTAGTTCACAAATGACCATTTTCTTTCCTGGGAAAAATCTGGTGACAAAATGTGGCACTCTTCTATGGACATAGACCCATATTATTTACTTGTTGCAATGATTGGATTGAAGCTTGCTATAAAAGTAATAGAAGCCATGTTAAAAATTGAAAGTATTTTGAATAACATAATCTCAAATTGAAAAGTTAAAAATTACCATATTGGTGTATTATGGAATTCTCAGGTTTCTTTAAATCATTAACTTGATTACAAATTGACAAAATCATAAGAAGGAATAACAATGTTTAATATCTAAGCCAACTATTAATGTTGCTTGGCTTCCCTAGAAACCAACAATGTCCTTGGTGCTTGTCAAAGATTCCTGATGTTTGTCATCCTGCCTTAATTACTGCAAATGGTGCCTTGAATCTTGTTGTAAAAGTGAAAGCCACATTCAAAATGCACAATATTTTGAATAACAGTATCTAAAATACAAAATTTGAAAATTCGTATATTTATTTAAGTCATTGCAACGTAATTGAAAATCACCAAAATCTGTATATATAAGAAGACTATGAATGTTGCTTGACTAATGAGACAATCAGTGATGTCCTTGGTGACTATCACTGATTTCTGATGCCGATTCTCTCCTATATGAGTGTTATTTTCGCCATTAAATCTTTGAGGATGAATTGTGGCAGTCTTTTGTTGACATGGAACCAACATTACTCACTCTCTTTGAAGGTATCCTTAAATCCTACGATAAATTTAATACAAAGTGTTACAAAAAATGTACAAAATGAATAGTGTTTTGTTGAACAAATTCTGAAATACATGATACTGCAAATGGAAAAATATCAAAAAGGTATCTAAATGTCTCTTACTGTAGTTGTAGGATAAAAGTAGCATCATGTCTAAAATATAAAAGAGAGCATTCATTAATCAAAATATGCTTAAGTTGTTTCAAAACTGGAAGATTATTGGAAAGATTGTTTCCTTACAATTTCAACACCTTCATAATATTTTTTCCATTGATCAATTGCTCCTACCTTTTTCCCAATTCTACTGAAGGTACCCCCCCTCTTCATCCTTATTATTTTTGTTGAATCTCTATTAACTTTATATGTGGCATTTGTAGCCTTACTATATTTGTTTATCTTCCCTTCAAGAGTATTGGATGAACCAATGCTTGCCTTTTTCCTATTGTTCTGTGTAGGAGAGATAGCGTTATTTTGAGCTTGAGTTTTTTCCTTCAACACTTTGGTTTCATTCTTCATTTTATGTGAATTTACATTGGATGACATTATGCTATATTTTTCCTTGTTTGTCACAATCGAAGATATACTACTGATGCTCTTTGAAGAATACATCCTATCATTTGGTTATTTCTCATCCTTAACTTCAACCCTCAGTGGATGAGTTCCATCACTTCTTCTCATACTATACATTTTAAGCATGTGTAACAACCCATATTTTCTAGGAATTGCAACTTTGAGTTCCGAAATTGTTGATTGATAGTGAACATTGTCAGATGGGACAACTTGTGCATATGTGGGATTCTTCAATTCCTTCTCACTAACTATAAACATTGTAATAGAATTTTATGACATGGTCTCATTATTAGTTTTGTGCAAGCTAGCTTGTGTCTCATTTTATTCATCACATTTATGTAAGGAAGTAGTTGAACCCTAGTTAGAATTACTGTTTGAATTAATTGATAATGGTTTTTCTCTCGATTTCCTATAATATGGATGAAATAAACATTGAATAATTTACCTAATATAAAAAAATTGCATAAAAAATGTCTTGATAATCTATCGAATCGGGAGATATTACTACACTAAACCTATTATGGATGTTGCGCTATTTATTTAATTCAGAAAAATTCAATTTATGTTTTGTCAATTTTCTCCTTGACTAGCCACAATTTTCACAGGGATGACCCCTTGATTTTGAGATCAAATTCATAAGGCTTGAAGAAACACAAAATGACTTTGGGAGCTTCCCTTAACTTTAAAAAAGAGTGGAGAAGTTGATACCAGGTCACGAAAGGATTGTTGATGAAACCTAAGAGAAATTTAAATCATCATAATTATGCCATTATAATATCTCAAATCAATGTTGAATACAATCACACAGTACAATCCACATCCATTCTAATTTCCTCAAGATTTAAAATTTTTATATCGCAGAGGTTAAAGGTTAAAGAGATCAATGTCTTATGAATACATAGAGTGGAACCAGCTATTCTCCCTGAGAATTGAGTATGAAAATTTAAATGGTAGATGATAATTGTAATGAAATTGAATGGGGTTTTTATTGGTCTTATTTGTTGGATCTTCCCTCTAGAGATAAATCCACCCATGTGGGGGCCTCAATTTCCACCTAAAACAATTCACATTTTCGAATAAAAAAATTGTATAAATATTTAAAAACACAAGGTCTTGTTTGCCAATAAAACCATGCACCTTTGTAAATGTTAGAATTTCTAATAATGGTTGATTAAGAATGTTAGGTTTATATATTACTAGTCTAGTCCCTTATTTCTGTTAGTGTAACCCCCTTATTGTTATTTTTGTAACCCTGTAACACCAATATTGTTATTATTGTGCCCTTACATTATTATTGTTACGTCGGCTAGGATTATATTATGACCCCATGGACTCCTATATATAGAAGGAGGTTTTGTCATTTGTATCATCCAAGAATTTTTTATTTATGTAATGTAAAGGAGGTTTCCCCATCGAAGTGGCTTATTTATAAGGTGTTTATCTCTATTTTCTTCTATTTTTGGAGTTGGTTTCATAACATTTGGTATCAGAGATTTGGATTCTAGGGTTTTGGTTCTCCAAACAGGACATCATGGAATTCAATATAATTTTTTTTCTACGAATGTTCAGAAGCTGAAATATTTATCACGTAAAGCTAAAATCCCGAGGCACTTCATGTAAAAATTTTAGACCTTGGTTCACAATAATTTCAGAGTTATGATATGTGGAAGTTAGGGTTTTTTCAGGGTCCCAAATTTCATGTCAAAGAGGTGACCATGGGAAAATATTCATAACTCTCTCTCTGAGCATCAGATTGGAATTCTGTAAAATGTAGCCACAAGTACATGGATTGTAGTTTCTTTTGTATCCATTTGAGAGATGAAGGAGGAAACAATGACACGTGGAACACCATACAAATTTTATCTACTGAACCAGTCCATAATTAGGTCATTGTGGGAGATTGGGCATAACTTTGCCTTGAAGAATCCAAATCAGGTCAGACCTATGGCATTAGAAATAATATTTAGAGGTATACTACAGGACCAAATTTTAGATATTGAATATCTAAAATCACAAAAATAAATCAGTTTCAATATCGATCTCCTCAAAATCAAGAAAAAAGTGTGTATTTTGTTTTCGAATTGCATAAGTCTTATTTGAAAAATCAGTTTGAATTGATTCCAAGGGAATATTTTAGAATATATATCAGTATTGGTTTCTAAAATCCCCCCTAAAAGAATTCAACAACCATCAAGCCTTCAAAAGGATCTACTATTACTCATGAAGACGAAGAAGTGCAACATGACATATCAAAATTACAAGACCAAGTGCACCAAATGTTTCTCTCGCAAAGAGCAACAAAAAATGAAATGGAAGTTTTGAAGAAAGGCGTGGAAGCTAAGATGGATGGTTTGAAGAAAGGCATGGAAGCTAATATGGATGGCATGGAAGCTAAGATATATGACATGGAAGCTAATATAGATGAAAAAATGAAAGACAACATGGAAAACATGAAGAATGATCTAAAAGCAAAAATGGAAGGTTTGAAAAAGTTGATACAGGAAATTTTTCCTAATGGTGAAAATACAGTAGAGGAAAATCATGATGAGAACAAAATAAATGTTAATCATGATTTCATAAACTCTAATGTTGGATGGAATAACCACCATATTCCAAATATGGATATGAGGAAGTTTGATGGCAAGGATCCTGTAACATGTATACTACAGATGGAGCAATATTTTGATCTCAATAATGTCCAAAACAAACAAAAGGTACGCATTGCAACTTTACATTTAGAAAAAAATACATTTGTATGGTATCGATGCCTTTACTCCCGTAAAAAAATTGTCAGTTGGTCAATTTTTATGGAGGAAATGATAGCACATTATGAGGATACAAAGAGAAACACCTTATTTAGCCAATTGATCAATCTCAAACAAAAGGGTTCAGTGGTGGAGCACATTTAGGACTTCCAAAAACTGAATATAAGGGTAACTGATATTCCAGAGGAACACAGGAATGATGTCTTCATAGGGACTTGAAAGGATAACATCCAACACGAGGTTCACCTTTGGGAACCTGAATCATTGGAGAAGGCATTCAGGTTGGCAAGAAAAATTGGATGTAAAATTATGGCGACAAGGAATCCTACGACTCACATCTACAAAGATGGAAGTGTTGCTACTCCTAGACTTCCACAACCTACAAGGTTGACACCACAATAATTGGAATAAAAAAGAGAAAAAGGGCTTTGCTATAGTTGTGATAGAAAATACACTAAAGGTCATAATTTTGCTGAGAATAAAATATTTTACATAGATTGTGAAGGGGAGGAAGAAAATGAACAAGAAACTTCAAAAGAAGAGGATATACACTAGGAACCAACCCTAGAAGAAGAAGAAATGAGTTCGACCATATCGTGTAATGCATTGGCAGGAATTGCCACTCCTCAAACTCTCAAAATAGAAGGACATATCAAGAAGAAAAAGGTAATAGCGTTGATTGATTCGCGTAGTACCCATATTTTTATTCATTGTAAGGTAGCCAAGGAATTGAATTTTTTCCTATACCCAACACCAAAATGTCAAGTGATGGTTGCAAATAGAGGAACTATAAATTTCTCTGGAAAATGCCATAATATCAAGCTAACCATGGGTGAATATATATTGAATAGGCCAATGCTTTCCATTCCAATGGGAGGTGCTGATGTAGTACTAGGAGTACAATGGTCACAATCCTTGGGGACAGTAGCTTTTAATTTTCAAAAAAATTTCTTGAATTTTTGTTTAGTAGGAAAGGAAGTCAAATTATAGGGTATAGCAGGGAAGCCGAGAAATATAATAAGATCTAATATCATGACAAATATTCTGAAGAAAGAACAATGAGGTGTAATTGCACAATTATGCTCACTAAAAGTTCCAACATCAAAATCATATATTTCTCAAGATCTCCAAAAAGTCTTGGACAATCATTCTAAGGTGTTTGAAACTCCCAACGGACTCCCACCTATTCGTGATCATGATCATGCTATTCATTTGATTCCAAGAAGTTTTCCTCCAAACATCAGGCCTTACAGATATCCTTATGTCCAAAAGAGAGAAATTAAATGTATGATTGTAGAAATGTTAGAGACTAGTATAATTCAACCTAGTCAAAGTTATTTCTCTCCTTCACTAGTATTGGTGCACAAGAAGGATGGATAATTGTGCATGTGTCCGTATTATAGGGAGCTCAATAAGCTCTCTATAAAAGACAAATTTCCCATTCATGCGATTCATAAATTATTTGATGAATTGCATGGAGAAATTTATTTTACCAAGTTGGATCTTCATTCAGGATATCATCAAATTAGAACGCAAACTGAATATATTCCAAGAACAACATTTCGAACTCATGAGGGTCATTATGAATTTTTGGTCATGCCTTTTGGCCTTACCAATGCAACTTCTACATTTCAAGGGTTGATTAATTCCATTTCCAAACCCTTCCTTAGAAAATGTGTGCTGGTATTTTTAATGATATACTAATCTACAACAGGTCTTGGAAGGATCATGTTCAACATGTTGACAGGGTGCTCAAACTATTGGAGGAGAAACAATTATATGAAAAAACATCAAAATTTTCCTTTGGAGTACACGATGTGGAATATCTGGGTCATATTGTATCTCACGAGGGTGTTAAGGTATACCCTAACAAAATTAAAGCCATTAAGGAATGGAAAGTCCCAACAACCATAAAGAAGTTGCGAGGGTTTATCGAGTTAACATGGTATTATCGCAAGTTTGTTAAGAATTATGGGAGAATAGAAGCACCTATAACAACATTATTGAATAAAGATGCATTTTCATGGACTCCTGAAGCAACTAAGGCCTTTGAACATATTAAAGAGGCAATGTGCCTAGCACCGGTCTTAGCTATGCCAAACTTCACAAAAATATTTAATGTGGAATGTGATGCCTCAGGAAATGGAATTGATGCTATTTTAATGAAAGAAGGAAGACCCATTGATTTTGAAATCCTTCCGATCAAAGGAAAGTATTTACAAAAATATATTTATGAGAATGAAATTTTGGCAATACTACATGCACTAAATAAACGGGAACCTTACCAAATGGGAAGACGCTTCAAGGTAAAAACTGACCATGATATTCTTAAACACTGTTTGGAACAAATACTATCTTCGGAAGAGCAACAAAAGTGGGTCACAAAGATGTTGGGTTATGACTTGAAATCATCTACAAAAGAGGGAAGATAAATGTTGGTGCATATGCACTCTCAAGAAAGGATGAAGAGGTGGATGCATTGCTTTGTGCCATTTCTATTATCCAACCAAATTGGATAACTGAAGCAAGGGATGAATGGAAGAAGGATGAAGAAGTGTGGACACTCATTTAAAAGTTGCAGCAAGTTCCTAGTACATATGATACATTTAGTTGGAAAAATGATTCCTTATGGTACAAATATCACTTATATATTTGTAATAATTCCCAACTAAAACAAAATATTCTTTTGGAATTGCACACTTCTCCTTTAGGAGGACACTTAGGATTTTTAAACACTTACCACAGGGTGAAGAAACATTTTTTTTTTTATGGCATTTAATCTGATATTCAAAATTTTGTGGCAGAATGTTTGGTTTTCCAGAAAAATAAAGTTGAGACAATTAAGATCTCGGGTCTTCTACAACCTTTATCCATTCCAAGTCAACGTTGAGAGGATATTTCAATGAATTTTATCACAAGTTTACCTAAGTCCAAAGGAAAGAGTGTCATCATGGTGGTAGTTGATAGAATCACCAAGTATGCACACTTTTGTGCATTATCCCATCCATTTAAAAGAAAGTATAGTTGGTAATTCATTTATGGAAACAATTCAAAAGATACATGGAAACCCAAAGATTATTGTAAGTGACAAAGATCCAATTTTTACTGGAAATTTTTGGACGGAATTATTTTCTTGTTTGGGTACTCAACTATCTCATAGCTCATCTTATCATCCTCAATCCGATGGTAAAACTAAGATAGTGAATAAATGTTTGGAATGATATCTTATTTGTTTTGTATTTGATAAGAAAACACAATGGGTCAAGTGGTTACCTCTCACTGAATGGTGGTATAACACTTCCTTCCATACAACAGCATAAATGACCCCATTTATGGCACTTTATGGATATCATCCACCATCCATCACATCATATTTAAGAGAAAATTATAAGGTTCAAACAGTGGAAGATCACATCAAGAATCAACAATAAGTTCTCCAACTCTTAAAAGGATAACCTAAATTTGGCACAAAATGGAATGAGACAACAAGAAGATCAACATCGTAGAGAGAGAAGTTTTGATGTAGGAGACTGGGTATTTTTACGACTACAACCATACAAACAAATGTCCCTCAAGCAAGCTAAGAAAGATAAAAAATTATCTCCAAAGTACTATGGTCCTTACAAGGTGTTGTAAAATATTGGTACTATGGCATACAAATTGGGGCTTCCTACTTATTTGTGAGTGGATCCAGTTTTCCTTGTTGCATGCTTAAATAAGGTTATAGGTGATAGACTTCTAGTTCAAACAATATTTCCAGAACTTGATGAGGAAGGAAAAATCATATTGGAACCTGAAGCAGTCACAGAAACAAGAACTCAACAACTACAAAATCGATCAATTTCAGAGTATCTCATCAAGTGGAATAACTTACCCATTGAATATTCTACATGGGAGGATGATAATTTTACGCAAAATCATCCAAAGCTTCTCAAGAATTGAGGACAACACTTTTTTGAAGGAGAGGGGCATGTTAGGTCCCTATATTACTAGTCTAGTCCCTTATTGTTGTTAGTGTAACGCCATTATTGTTATTGTTGTACCCCTGTAACCTGAATATTTTTATTATTGTGCCCTTACATTATTATTGTTAGGTTGGCTAGGATTATATTGTGACCCCATGGACTCCTATATATAGAATAAGGTTTTGTCATTTGTATCATCCTAGAATTGTTCATTTATGTAATGTAAAGGAGGTTTCTGCCTTGAAGTGGCTTATTTCTAAGGCGTTGATCTCTATTTTCTTCTATTTTTGGATTTGGTTTCATAACAAAGAATAATTATATACATTACCATGAATTCCCAAGGTTTGAACGATCTAAACTTGCAAGTGAAAAAATATCTCATGGCGGGAGATTTTGGTTCGATGAAATTTGGTATTTGATTTGTATTTTATCTATTTACATTCTTTCTTTGAGAATGAAAGACACATTTTGAAATTATTTATTTATTTAATGTAAATTATATGGTAAAAAATAATAATATAGAGATATAAATTCATGTGGGAATTTACATGAAATTTACTTTGATACATGTTTAATAGTAGATTAATCTTGATGTAAATTTAAGTAAATGGATGGATTTAAAAGTAAAAGTTAGAATTTTATTATTATAGAAAAAATTTGATTTAATGATAAAATGCTGAGGAGATTTTCATCATTGAGTAATGTTTAATTTTGTTTAGGGTTGTTGTTAGGGCCTAATTTGTGTGTTCCTTAAATCGAGGCAAGGTGAAATCCTCATTGCATCATTTCTGGTGTTTATATCACAAATAATCCAATGTTATGGAGGAGCTAGTAGAGGTTTTATCAGTGGGCTAAGGCCTAAAAAACACCAAGACGATGGAAGAAAACTAATATTTGGAGTTTCCACTTGGGAACATTGGTTTTACACATGGATGACTTGGTGAATGGGTGCCATGAAGGTTGCGGCATGACCAACCATCCTAAATTGCCCAAGCGAGGAAGAACCAAGGTGGGTGAGAGAACATGTGGCATTGGTGGAACGGACGCCACAAAGGCATGGCATGAATAATGAGTACACCCCCAACAACGAGTCTGAACAAGTTGATTGAAGTGCCAATGGATCTAATGTAAGGTGAAGTTGGTGTGGTTAGACTGATAGGGGTGGACAAACATGGAAAAAATTGTAGGTCCCCCCAAAACAAGGTACTGTTGTGCAAGAGATGCTCATAGAGACAAGATGGCCCAACTGAATGGAAGGGTCACAAGGCATAAGCTAACTAAAAGGGGTGAAGTAACATATATATAAAGGACAAACACAATAGATGGGGAGAAGAAAAACGCATAAAATACACAAGTCAAGGGACAATTGGTAAAGTTGTAAGGCAAAGAGGAGCATACAAGCATTAAGATCACAATTAAAAATTACTAACATAAATGACTAATTCATATATTTGTTGTACTTATTATTTGATCATATTTTTATTCTTGTACTATAACAGTCATCTATGTTAATCATTATTAATTTTTTCACTTATTATCTAGTCATATATTTTAGTCCTGGACTAAATTAGTCATTTTAGTTAGTCACTTTTAGTTTGGTCACTTATTATTTAGTCATATATTTTATCCCTAAACTAAATTAGTCATTTTTAGTTTGATCACTTAAAATTTCTCAAATTTAGTCATAATTCACTTGAAATAATTGTAGTGACTAACTTTTTTATTCACCTAGTCACTAGTTTCATCATTTTATACTAGTGAATGGAGAAGTAATTAGATATAAAAAAGGAATCATTTTCAAAGGCTATGCTCAACAAGAAGGAATAGACTTTGAAGAAACATTTTATGTAATATTCCCAAATGGGAAAAGTAGGAATATAGTGCAAAATGTTGGAACAATATTGCAGATCATCATTTATAAATAAGGAGACCAATATGGAGACCTTTCATATGTTATTACAGTGGCAAAATATGTGTAAGAAATTCCCATAAGATGCATAACAGGAAATACAAGCCTCCAACGACAAAAATCCCTCAATAAGAGGTGCTGCAATTATATAAAAAAGCTAGAAAACCCTTACAACGTTATTTTATTTCCTCTGCTACAGCAGTTGATTATACATAAGATCTAGGGCTGATATGTGCCTCAAAAGATATATCTATATTAGATATGATCACTATACAAGCTCCTCTAAAGAATCTGTTAAGGGTTTTTAGCAAAACACCAAGTACAAGATGTAGATTTGAGATCTAAGACTGAAGATCTACTGAAAAAATACAGATCTAGAAAGTGTGGCTGATCTGATATGATCAATAAAATAGCCTCCTCCAATAGATCCTGGAAGTGAAAGGTATATCCCCATCACTTGAAAAATCAACTCTCCAAATGGTGTGCTAAACCATGCTGCAACTCCTATAGAAATAATGCAGATCTGGAAGTAAAATGCGCTGTAGGGATCAAAATATGGTTGGCCTGATGCCAATATCTGAAAATAAGCTAAATGGCCTTCAATACTGTCCTCCCAATGGAAATAAATCCTTCTCCACTAAAAATAAGCAATGAGATGGCATAGATCTAGAGATCTAATCACCACTTGCTGCAACCTGCAAAAACAACCAAACCCTTAACAGGATCTGCGTTGTAGTTGAAAGAAGAAGCTTGGCCTTAAGCCAGATAGTGGAAAATGTAGTGCAAGACTCCTCCAAGAGCTCCTCAATGGAAGAGGTTGGATTCATGATCAAGAACACCTTGTTCTAAATATCACTCTATCTCAGCTAAACAACAAGAGAAAGATATATGTCTAAACAAACCTTATATTCAGAAATATAATATATATCAACCACCTTCATATGGTTACCATCCTCTTCCTTAAATAAAATATGAGCTTAAAAACCCTAATCGCCATCCAAAAAGATCACTACATTCACACAAATAATCTCCATCTAAAACTGTGTTGTCCCTCATTGATGGCCACTCCTCCATGACAACGATGCTGATTTGGTCAAGGTTAACCCAGTTAAAGTGATCCAACCCCTTTCACACCGAGGGTGCTTCAATTAAGCTGCCAAGATTTGTCTGTTTCACATTTGGCATTGATTTATTCATTATTAAAGAGAATTGTGGACCTCCTTTGACCTTTTATTCTTTAAACAAAGCACAAAAACAAAATTGAATATTCCAACTAGCTCGTGGCTAATTGGCAATATTACAGTCCTCCCTTCCCAAATGTTTCTTATCCTCAAGCAACTGACAAGGTGGGTGCTGCAAACCTCCATCATTGGTGACACCAACATGTGATGAGCTTCGCTCATAAGCTAAGTGTTCACCAATCCATCCCTCCATGAATTTCTCCTCCAAAGTTCTCATGAGATGCAAATAATCCATCCCATAAGGATACAATCGTTCAAATGAAACAAACATGGTTTGCCCAATGTTATCCCTAAAACATGTAGCATAGTGAACATGGAGAACCTACATCCCATAGGGAACATACATACCTCACATCCTCCCTCCATACATTCCCATAAAAAGTACAAGTACATTATCATTGTATGGGATCAAAATTAAATACATACAAATAGAAATTTGTGCATATGGAGGTGGGTCATAGTCCCACATGTGGAACCAGCGCAGTAAATATCCTGACTGCATTAGATCATGATGTGGTAAGTGGTTTCCCCACCACTTAATTGCTTCCCAAGTCATCTCACTATGGCTGAAAGTGTGAGATATGTTTGGTGCTTTTGGAATGCACCTACAGTGATACAAAATATCCCTTTGATCTCCAAGGGAGTGGCCATGTTCAGAAATTTTTGTGGCCCAAAGTTGACCATGAAGTTTATATGGTATATTTCTCCTCCTTGGAGCTATGGCCTACATAAACATAGTAAAATAATGCATATGTTCATCAAATAAAAAATTAGGTATACAAGCATATATTTCACCAAAATTCCTCCTTAAACAAATGGAGTGGTGCATAGATCTATCTCCCCTCTTAAAAGAAGAAAGAGGTGGCTTAATTAACTCCTTTATAGAGTTATTTTTCTATCCCAACTCCACATGGTTTATGCATCTTTGAAAATTCTGATATAGTTCTCCTTCAAAGCCCTTCCAAGTGTAGCTTCTCATGATGATGTTGTAGAATCTCATGGAATATGTGTGGTTGAAAAAGAACTCTTCATAGCTCCTTTGTAGCAACTTGTCCTTCAGCTTGGAGGCTCTAGATAAGAAGATATTACCATGATAATATATGACTCCTTATTGGACTGAATATCCCTCTTCATGTAGTTGGTCATAAAGTATCATGCATGTGTGAAGATCCTTGGAATAATCCACCAACAGTTGGGATTTCCAATATGGATCAATCTCCCCTAGTGACATCGCTGATGATATATCAAAATGAATGTATGTCATATGTTGTTCTCCTCCTTGACATATCCCCTGCCAAAGCTATATGATTGAGGGTTTCTATTCCCTCCTTGTTGCCCTCCTTGGATATGCACATGCCTAAAGAAAGATTGAGGCTTTTGAAAGTTAGTCTCCCATGGGAGGCTATCATCTATCCAATACTTCCTTGGCTCAATCAAAGCATGCATTTTTGGCCACCATATTATATCATGTATGGAATATTTCTCTCTAAGTGAGATAATATTCTGAGTCTCCATAGCCAAGGAATGGTCTCTTTTCCCCGTGATGGTGTCATCCTCCAATCTTGCAGCATTTCCTCTCAGCGCAGTATGAGATCAGAGAGTGGGTATTGGTGATAGTGGAAGAATATCTCCCTCCTTCTTGAGCTTACCCATGCCTCTCAGTGCTCTGTTTTGGTATTATAATGCTCCCATCCTTCCTGGACCTATGAAAGGAGCATGAATATGTGAGACATATTTCACCAAATCTGAATCAGGCGGTCTCCCAGGGGGTTTACCACAAGACAATGATGTCTCGTGGATCATTCTCATGTGCATAATAGATGGGATCATCATATCCCTGCTTCCACTATGAAAATTCATCTCTATTTCTCATGTGGAAGTTTCATGACAGTTGGGTATTTCTATTAATGATGCAAGAGTGCCTCTAATTCGAGCAGTTGATCCCTCCTCACCTCCAAGTGGTGGTGGGTCATCTCCTGCTACTCCAGCATTGTGACCCCTCCCTTGTTCTTCTTCTTCCTCCTCCTCATCATATGAGAAGACCTCTATGTAATGTGATTTCCCAGCTACACATCTATGTCCAGGTGCCTAATCTTCTTGGCAAGTGAAGCAAAGCTTCCTTCTCCTTAGATCTCTCTGAACATCATCATCAAGAGGCTTCTTGTATTGACTCTCCTTTGAAGGAGCAACCTTTTCTTCTTTTCCCTTTGATGGAAAAGAGGGCTTATGCTGAAATGTTGCCTTTACTTTTGGCAAGGCATCTTGAAGGTATCTAGCCCTTTCAATGGCATCATGTAGGGTGGTGGGCTTGGTAGAATTAAAAAACCTATGAAGAGGTTCATCTAACCCATGAATGAACATGTACACCCTTCTTGCTACAAAAAAATTAGGAACCGTAAGAGAAAATCTTAAAAATTCAGAGATGTAAGTTTTTGTATTACCTGATTGTTTTAGATTTGCAAGGCTCATGAATGGTGCTTCATGATCTCTTCTATCGAATATTTCCACCAGCCTTTTAGTGAACTCTGAATAAGCAGTCACATTGACATGACCCAATGTAGACAAGCCATGGAACCACCAGTCATGTGCTTCACCCTCAAGATGCAGCACTACAATCTTAATGGCCTCCATTTCTAGAACTTGTTCAACTGAAAGTAGATGTCAAGTTTTTCTACCCAAGATTTGGCAGTACACTTGGATGACCCATCAAAATTGGCTAAAAATAATATTCCCATAGTGTGATGTCGATCATGATTCTGAATGAATCCACCACTTCTATGATTATGCCTTGGTATTATATTTTCCTTTATTTGAAAAAATTCCTAAAAACTCAAGTGATATTTGAATATCTGAGTTTGAGATTCATACTCCATAAAATAGTCTTCAAGGGATTCTTGCTCCTGAAACCCTTCATTTCCCACATCAAAAAATGTAGGCATGGTAGAGCGTTGCGAAACTTGTGGTTGATGCACTGGTTGATCATTCCAGTGATGAGACATGCCAAAGCCTTCTCCATGATGAAATCCTTTAGGGGATTCCTTGAATATATCCATTTTCATCTCCTTGATCTCTCTAAAAATGTCTTGCATGGCTCTAAGAAGGATCTTAGGGAACTCCTTCTCTTCATCTTCACCTCCAGATATAGGAGTTTTACCCTTGTCTTCTTTCTCATCTGTATAATCAAAATTTATGTGTCTTCTTCTTTGATACCTCTTCTATTTATCATTAAGAGGCTCTCCTTCTTCAAATGACATAATGGCTTTATAATTCACACGTTGTGCCAATATTATGCTCTGATACCACTGTAATATTCTCAAATGGGAAAAGCAGGAATATAGTGCAAAATGTTGGAACAATATTGTAGATAATCATTTATAAATCAAGAGGCCAATATGGAGACCTTTCATATGTTATTAAAACAGAAAAATATGTGTAAGAAATGGCCCATAAGATGCATAACAGGAAATACAAGCCTCCAATGACAAAAATCCCTTAATAAGAGGTGTCACAACTATATAAAAAAGCTGGAAAACCCTTATAGCATTATTTTATTGCCTCTGCTATAGTGGTTGATTATACATCAGAACTAGGGCTGATATGTGCCTCAAAAGATAGATCTATATCAGATCTCAGCACTATACAAGCTCCTCTAAAGAACCCCTCAAGGGTTTTCAGAAAAAACACCAAGTACAAGATGTAGATCTGATATCTAAGACTCCAGATCTACTGAAAATATACAGATATAGAAAGTGTGGCTGATCTGATATGATCAATAAAATATTCTCCTCCAATAGATCCTCAAAGTGAAAGGAAGATCCCCATCACTTTAAAATCATCTCTCCAAATGGTGTGCTAAACCACCCTTCAACTCCTCCTATAGAAATAACACAGATATGGAAGTAAATTGCGCTATAGGGAGAAAAATATGGTTGGACTAATGCCAATATCTAAAAATAAGTTCAATGGCCTTCAATACTGTCCTCCCAATGGAAAGAAAGCCTTCTCCACTGAAAATAAGCAATGAGATGGCCTAGATCTAGAGATCTCATCACCACTTGCTGCAACCTGCAAAAACAACCAAACCCTCAACAGGATATATGTTGTATTTGAAAGAGGAAGCTTGGCCTTAAGCCATATAGTGGACAATGTAGTGCAAGAATCCTCGAAGAGATCCTCAATGGAAGAGGTGCGATTCCCGATCAGGAACACCCTATGCTAAACATCACTCTATCTCAGCTAAACAGAAAGAGAAAGATATATGTTTAAACAGACCATATATTCAGAAATATAATATACATCAACCACCTTCATATGGATGCCACCCTCTTCATTAAATAGAATATGAGCTTGAAAACCCTAAGCCCCATCCAAAAATATCACTACTTTCACACAAAGCATCTCCATCTAAAATTGCACTGTCCCTCATTGATGGCCACTCCTCCATGACAACGTTGTTGATTTGGTCAAGGTTGACCCAGTCAAAGTGATCCAACCCCTTTCACACCAAGGGTGTTTCAATTAAGCTACAAATATTTGCCTCTTTCACATTTTCCATTGATTTATTCATTATTAAGGAGAATTATGGACCTCCTTTGCACTCTTATTCTTTAAACAAAGCAGAAAAAAAATTTGAATATTCCAACTAGCTCATGGCTAATTGGGAATCTTACATTTTCACTTGTAGCCAGACTTGAAGCTGTTAGCCACCTGTAAAATTTGTTATATCAAAAGGTGGCTAAATCATTTTTTGAAGCCTTCAAGGAACAAGTTTTATTGCTAAAAATTTTATCTCTTGAAGACTCATGAAGGCATCATGCCCTTTGATTAAATCTTCACTACTGTTCGCATTTTAAAACTTTGAAATTCTGCCAATTCCATTGAGGAAAGACTGCTGCAAAATCCATTTTTCCCCTCCCTCCACTTCAAAACTAACCTTCATTTTGCTTCCCCTTTTTCCCATGAAATTCCTCCTTTTACCCTTGTTTCCATTTCCCCCTTCAAAAAATCCACCTTACAGAGTTTAAAACTCCTTTTTGAACTCTGCAGAAACCCCCAAATCCATTGAAAAATTCGAAAAATTTCATAAAGAATGAGTTTTATTACCACAGGCTTAAGCCCCCTTGGGCCAAAGTCCTAACCACTTCCCCTCCATACACCTTGGTGCTGGAACCAAGCACTAAACCATTTAAGCGCTTATTGCATCGCAAAAATCTGAGCGCACAAGTCATTTTCTTATGTGAAAGCCTTCGATGCGATCAAGCCCTTTGACCATAAACCCCCGATCTTATTATTATTTCATACAACCCGTGGGCCTACAATTGGGTGCTAAAACATTGAATAAATACATTCTCGGTTTCCTTTTTCCTTTGTAATTCAATAAACCCACTTTTTCCTAAGTTTGGTCTAAACACGCCCAAACAATGTTTTTTAATGTAAAATGGGTAGATCGAAAAGCCTGCATCAAAAGTCCCGATGCAATTAAAGCCCCATTTGAATAAACCCCACTCTCCGTTTCATTCCATATGACTTACACCTGGGACCAAGAGTTTAAGTCCCGAAGTGCCAATCGCATCTCAAAAATTCTAAATGGGTAGATTGAAAGACCAAACCCGACCTCCGATTGTGATTGGCCCTCATACATAAGCCCCAGGCCTTTTTCCTTCCATATAATCAAGGGCCCTACAATTGGGCGCTAGCCATTTCATATGTTTAGATCCCGCCCCGATAAACTTTGTATTATATTAAATTTTGGGTTTTTTCATATGTTTTAAAGGGTTTCCGCCGGTTCTATACTTGCGATAATCTTCGTCGTTGATCTTAAATAGATCAAACGGCCCGCGCTACATCGCATGGCAAACTTTTCATTGGGCGCATTATGTTTTTTATTCACAAAACCCTGATTGGAAATTCCCCGAGACATTCTCCGTCGTCGATTTTTTTCTGCAGATCGATGGCCCATAGTTCATCGCATCAACGCCATTCGAGTTTTTGCCCCGCCGATGCCGATACCTCTAATCGCATCTGGACCGTCCACGTGTCCAGATTGGATGGTCTAGGTCGTATTCTCTGACTTTGTTTTAAAAACATGTAGCCCCGCTTCTAATGTTTTTTCGACCAATCTTGACCATTCATCTCTGCAAATCAACGGTCCTCATTTACTCCTTCTCCACCCTTGTATTATTTTTGTTCACATCCCAGATTCAATCCTGTCTGTTGATCTTCTACATCCAACGGCTTATATTTAATCCGACAGGCCTGCCGCCAGTGGGTCTGGCCTCCCTCCAAATTCTGATCTCCGTCGTTCAAATCTTAGATCCAACGGCCCAGAATGAAACCACCTATCTTCCTACCACCCGCTTATCTATCTCATATCGTGCTCATTCCCCACCATCAGATCTGAGGGACGATGGATATTTTTCAAAAATCACGTGATATAGGTGATTTTATGATGCCACGTGTCAGGCGGGGACGCATATAGCGTTCCAAAAGGAAAAACTTCCTACCCGGCTTTTCTCTGCGCGAAACCCATGGTTTTCATACCCGAAACCACTTTTGCTCTTTTTCTATTATGTCTTATCATGCGCGCCTCCCACCGTTGATCTTTGAAGATCAACGACCCAGATTTAATCTGGCATTACATTATCGCCCTCCACCCTCGCCAAAGGATTTTAACGCGTGATCTCCACCGTTGATCGCATGGGAAGATCTTATCTGACAGCCCATAATCATCCCAAATCCCCAACTGTATTTTTTACCATTTTTCCTCTGAAACAAAGGTTTTAAACCTTTTTTTGTATTTTTCTCTCGTTTCATTAAAAAGCAACCTTTCCACTTTATGATTTCCTGATTAATCCTGACCATCGAATCTCTGCAGATCGACGGATCCGAATTGAAATCTCCCTCTGCTCTCCTTTGACCTCCTCGAACAGAACTCCACCATTGGATGTCGCCATCCAATGACCACGCTCCTTTCCCCACAGCCTCCGAAGCAGTTCAACCCAATAACGTAGGATTTTATTAATTTTAATTGTTTTTGCAGGTGTTTGATGGTTTTTCCATTATATTGAAGAAAGCCGAAGGCTGGGAATGACGATTCCCATGCCTTTGATCCATAAAAGAGAATCCATTCATAGGATTCCTCCATGTTTCATCAATGCTTCATGGGCATTGATGACATATGAGCCTTGAGTGGCCCTGCACATCAACAAGACACAGTGTGATTTAATAAAATTAAAGAGTATCAGTGTCGAAGACAAAACACAGCAGAACAAAGGATTGAAGACAATTTTGGGGGATTACGGCTAAAATTTATTATCAAAAGCCTAATCATCCAAATTAAACACAATTAAAGAAAATAAAAAATATTTATCAGACGGAAAGGCCTCCACCGCCACAACAGAGGCAAATTGATTCCTCTCAGCTACCCATTTCCACCTGTAACCTCAAGCATTCAACAGACACCGAATTATGATCAGAAAAGAAGATATTTGCCTCAGCGCAGCCGAATAGTTAATTCTGTTAAAACAAATTTAATGCAAAAAATATCAGCAGAGTTACTACAACATGACACAGAGCCTTAAAAGTCAACAAAAGATCCTACCGAGCTTAAATATTAAATTTAAGACGATTAATATAGACATAACATCTGTAAACTTCTCCATCAAACCACTGAAAGGCCGAGAAGTCTTAAGTCTGTATTAATTGACCCAGGAGATCTTTTATCAGATCCCACGTCCTCATTCCTTCTATAAATACTCCTGTAGAAGATGAGAAAATGTTGGTTGCAGAACTTTGAAATATACTCAAGCTTGAAACTTCTACTTGTAAATAGTGTTCATGGGCTCTTGAAGCTCTTCTTGTGATTAGATAAGTTAGTTTGAGAAGTGAAGATGATTTTTGAACTGAAAAATTAGACTTAAAGCTGGAACTGGTTTGAAGCATCAATACAAGCTGATTTATGGGATCCTTGTCTATGTCGACGGTGATGTTATTTCTTATTGTAAATTTTTATTTTATTTCTATTTTCACTTTGTTCATCTTCTCTAATAAAGAACATCAAGCATAGAGTTTTGATTTACTGTATATCAGTACCCTTCTCTGACCTGAT
The DNA here is from genome assembly GCA_034641835.2 of Pinus albicaulis. Classification (NCBI taxonomy): domain Eukaryota; kingdom Viridiplantae; phylum Streptophyta; class Pinopsida; order Pinales; family Pinaceae; genus Pinus; species Pinus albicaulis. Next base: position 683,544 of record JAXQQM020071194.1, on the reverse strand, counting down.
AAGCTTTATCTACATGTTTTCTTCCAAATTGTGTTATTGAGGAATGATTTAATTCAGTTTGAGTAGTTAGGAATGCTGGAGTTCCCTCATCCTACTGTCTTAGCTAAATATTGTTCTTGGATGTTATTTTCAGTTTATGTTCAGTAGAGATGAACTAAGGTAGATATGGTGAGCCCTGGTCCTAGTTTTATCCCCAAAGACTGTCTGAAAGTTTCCCTAAGAATGTGTTGAAAGCTGGCTAGTTTCAAAGTACTTACCAGATCTGAGACCATTATTTGTTATCTTATATGTTTGTCTTGAAAGTTACCAAGTAAAGCAGAGCTAGGAGAGGTTTGTGGTGAGCCCTGCCCGCTAGTTTCTTCTCCAACAGTTGCCTTTGAGTTTCCCTTTTGTGTTTAATATGTTTTCTATTGAAAGTGTATCAAAAGCTGGCTAGTTTCAAAGTACTTACCAGATCTTAGATTACTTTTATGTTTTTCTTAAGTGTTTTTCAAAAGCTGGCTAGTTTCAAAGTACTTACCAGATCTTAGGCTTCTCTTTGTTCTTCATTTGTTTAATTCCCCTTCTTGTTGTATCATTTCATTCCTTAAATCAAACTTTAAAGAGATCCTTAGACATAGATGACTTTCCCCATGGACCACTCTTGCCCCTTGTTGTTTCAATTAAATCCTATTATGACTCCATAGCCCAATGGACTAAAACCAATGATTATCTATATTTTGGCCGAAACATGTTCTGATTGCTTGCAACTTCACACCTTTGAAACTCTTTCCATTTAGGACTTTCCCTCAAAAAATAATCATGCTAAACCATCCAAAAACAAAACAAACCCTCGGACCTCATAACTAGCCTAATATCATTACACAAAAGCCTTAAAGATAAATCCAAATCTTTGCACTTATTGGAGAGATCCCTCTCCGGATTCAGGAGGGCTAGATCCTAGAATCCCAAAGTGGTTGAAATAGTGCTCTCCCTACAGTTGGACTTTTTCCAATCTTGCTAATTACAGGGTGCTAACATTTTTGGCGATTCCGCTGGGGATTTGAGTTATTGTCAATTTGAATACTTTATATATCTCAGAAAACCCCTTACTCACTAAACATTTATCATATTGGCCAGCTGAGCCACCAGAGACTAACATTTTTGGCGACTCCGCTGGGGAACTGAGCCAAATTTCATCTTAGGTTCCCTTAAACACTTCATAAAACCTTGTGAGTAAAAGGAACCTTTTTCAAGCACTACCAACTAACGGTAATCATGATAAAACTTGTTTGAATCAGTGACAAACTAGGCAAACCATAGGATTCTCATGAGAGCTTATCTAACCTTGAAGGATCAGTTGGCTTAGCCATAAGATTAGACTGTCTTTGTCTCATAACCATAGCTAAGTTGTGAGACAGATTTAGTACGCTCTTAACAACCAATAGGACTGAAAAATAACTCAGAAAACCCATAAAAATATTTAAGATTGGTATTTAATAAACATGGTGGTGGACCATAAAACTTTTTACCTCCAAAAGAGCTAAAAACTTCCACTTGCCGACTCCACAATCCTAAACAGACCTTAAGACTCCACTGGGAAGACCCATAATCATTGTAACATAATTTAAACTCAGTTAGAGGATTTTAGGATTAAAATTTTGTGTAAAACAAATTAGTTAACCTCTTAAAGATTGTCATATATGGTTGAAATTTTCTTGTTTTATTTGGGTCTAAAAAAAAAAGCATAGTGGCTCCTAGAAAGATTCATACTAGAGCCTACCCTGATCCAGATCCACCTGAGATAGTTAACCCAGAAAGTATCCTTAGGAAGTCTCCTAAGATTAAATTTTCAACTGTTTTCAGATCACCCTTGAGAGCAAATTCAGTTCCTAAAAATCTTATAGCTCTACAACAATCACAAGCAGATCTAAGAAATCCATTTAGAACTAGGTCTCTTGATGATTTAGATCAGCTAGGTTTTGAGTCTTCACTTTCATCTCTTGAAACAAGTGAACATCTTGGTAGTAGAGAAGCAACACCACCTGATTTACATTTCCTTTCCAATTTAGGTTTCTCTCATCCAAGATAAGCTCAACAATCTACTCCTGGTCCATCCACATATGCTCACCCTACATCCACTGTCCAAACCACTCCATCCCAACCCACTTTCCCTCTTGTTAATCCACCTCTTTTAAATCCACCTCCACCTCCTGCCATGGCTGCATGGTATGCTCCCTTAGTCCTTCCTATTCCCTTAGTCAATCTTCCACAAGACTATCAATCCAAAATTCCATTATATGATGCTAGCAATGCTACAAATGCATCACAACATGTGCATAAGATGATAATTGCCTGTCATAAATGTCAACTTTTTGAAGGCAAAAGAAAGTTGCTACCCTTACCTCTGCATCCAATCACTGTTGAAGCTCCTTTTCAACAGTGGGGACTTGACTTCATAGGTGAAATCCATCCACCATCTTCTGCTCAGCATAAATGGATTCTCACTGCCGTGGACTACTTCACTAAATGGATAGAAGCCATTCCTTGTAGGCAAGCCAATGATTCTGTTATTATAAAATTCATAGAAACTAATGTTCTCTATAGATTTGGTTGTCCTACCAAGATCATCACTGATAATGCAGCAGAATCTGGGTCAAAGAAGATGGTTGTGTTCTGTCGCAAGTATCAGATAACATTGGGGCATTCCACGGCCTATTACCCTCAAGGTAATGGACTTGCAGAATCCTCAAACAAGAGTTTGGTGAAAATAATCAAGAAATTGTTGGAAGACAACAACAAGTCTTGGCACACAAAGCTAGTTCATGCACTTTGGGCTGACAAATTGACTTTGAAGAAATCTATTGGAATGTCACCCTTCCAGCTTGTGTATGGTACTGATGCAATTTTTCCAACCAGACTTGGTGTACCAGTTATGAATTTGATTCAAGAGTTGCAAATTGAAGATAATGACATGATCAGAAGGATTAATCAAACAATTCATCTTCAGCAAACCAGAGAGGAGGTTTATAACAAAGTATTACAAAAGTAAGACAAAATCAAAAAGTTTTTTGACAGAAGAAAAAAGGCCAGCAATTTTAATGTTGGGGACAAAGTTTTAAAGTGGGACTCAAGGAGGGAAGACAAGGGCAAGCATGGAAAATTTGACAACTTATGGCCTGGCCCTTACTTCATGTTAGCCCCCTATAAATTTTTGACAAGCAAACAGGGGGCTAAATTTTTTTTGAGCCTTCAAGGAATGCATTTCCTCTGAAAACACATCATCCTTGAAGTCTCCTGTGCCTTTGCCTTTGATAAAATCCCCTCTGCTGATTCCCATTATAAAACCTCTCTGATTGCAAAAATTGTGCTCCTACAGGCCTTCATTTGCCCCTAGTACCCCTGCAGAATTGTCCATTTCATCCCTTCTTCCCTTTGTCAAAGTCCCCCTTTCTTACCCCCAAATTTCCCCCCTAAACCTTCTAATTCATCCCCTCACCCCTCTTAAACCGCACACACATCCCTGGTGTGGTTTGATAACCCCTTATTCCCTCTATCGTTACCCCTTTTGGCCTTTAATTTCATTAAAAATGTGCCAAAAACCATATTTTCCATGTATGTGGGTCTTAGCCGCCTTTGGCTAGCCCAGAACTGTATTTCCCCCCATGTGGCCTGGCGCTAGAACCGAGCGCTAGCCCAAGGAGCGCTTATCTCATATGAATATCGGGCGCGTTTATAACCGTTGATCTAAACAGATTGAACGACGTTCGTTGGCTCCATCGCGCCCGTGGCCCTCCCTGTTCACCTCTCTGATAGCCGATCCACCATTCATTTCCTGAAGATCAACGACCCGGAGTCTATCTGTCCCGGTGGTCCCCACCCGACTTTCACTATTCATAAACCATTCGGTTTCTATCGCACCACCTTTCAGAGGTAGGCAGTATTTTCTGATGGGCCATCGATTCCATACATCATCTGACGCATGGCATCAGTACAGCTGGAAAACCGCTATCTCATTGCGCTTTATCGTTCGGTACAGGACGCGGAGCAATATGCACGTAGACCGTCTGATCTGGAGCTCTCCATCCGATGGTCATCGCTCCACGAAGTTGCGCGAAAATTAACCGAGGCAATCGTACCCACTGGCCCACTGTCCATCGCCCTTCGACGTGTTTTCCACCGTCGATCTCCTTTGAGATCGGATGGTCTAGATTCATTTGCATGGCCCACTGTTGACTGGTCTCACCGCATCATTTTCCATGTGTTTCCACCGTACATTCGCTCGCCCCCGTTATATATATTCGTCCCAAGGTCAAAGTTCAGTGTTTTTATGTTAAAACGTCTGCCTTGATTTTTTGCCCATGCATTCTCCATTGTGCCATGTTTTCCTCCACAGTAGCCACTACAGTCATCATCCTTGTCCATGCCACGCTGCCATGGTCACTTTCATCCACACCACCACCTCCATACATGTTTTTTGTAACTGTTTTCGTGTTTTGCAGGTTTATTAGGTGGTAAAACCCGCCATGGTTCATAGACGCTATTGTAATGGCATAGTGCATAGAGGAAGCTAAATTTAGAGCCTGATATTACAGGGAAATGTCTGGAAAGGTGTCTGCGACATAAATTTCATCAAAGGACAGAATTAAAGCTCTGCAAAACCTCACCGGCGCCATTAAAGCAAAGATTTTGCAGTCAGAGGAAATCTAGAAAGCGGCAAAGAGTATCAGTGGAAAAATAGTGCATTTAAGGCCTGTAATTGTAGATTTTGAGCCTTAATCCAATTTTTCAAAGACAAGGTACCTGAATCAGAGACCCAGTGGATCATTCAGATGGTCGAATGCACAGAAATATAATACTATCAGGGTTTCCATATCAGTAGAACGTTCTTCCATGAAAGGACATGGTACACATTATTGTTTCAGTCTACATTATGTCCAAATGAAGGTTTCCACCCTATCAGCAGTCCTACACCATCAAGAACATTTGTTACATGGTATGGCAGACCCTAGCATCATTATTCCGCCTTTTTGTGCAATTCACCAGAACACTACAACGAGTACCAAAGATATATGCTCAGAATTAAAACTGAATGGAGCCTCGGCCCTCCTGCAGCTCTAGAATTTAATGTTGCAATTAAAATGTCATCTACTCATGTTGATTCTCTTCTCCTATAAGAACTCCCAAGAGAAAATTGTAAAGGTTGTTGTTCAGCTGTTGTCGTTGTAGTTAGAGGGATTTTATTTTGATTGTTAGAACAGTTCTGGGAGAAGGTAGCAGAGTGGTTTGTATTGTAGTAGGTTGGGAGGAGAAGTTTGAATTGTAACAGCCATTGAGCTCAGTGTATGTGACTGGTTTTGCATCAATTAATCAAAGCACATTTCATAGGATCCTGGTCTATTACTGTTGGTGATGTTTTTCTAACTCTGTTTATCATATTTTCATGCTGTTTCATTTTCTGCTGGCTTGCATAAAAAATATGGCATAGGATTTACCCTTGTTAGGTACCCTATGTCTCTGCTCTCCTTGCCTTTAATGTTTTTCTGCTAAATGTGTTATCTAAGGATTTTATTTCAGTTAATTTAACCAGTTTAGTAGTTCCTTACACTGCTAGCTGATGTATGAATTGAATGAATATATCCTTAGATGTTCTTGTTAGGTTTAAGCTGGAAGATTTGAGAACACTAGGGATTAGAGTTAGCCCTGTCCACTAGGATCCTTGTGCGACCAGCTGGCCTTTCTAAGATCTCTCTGTTAAACTTATCTCTGTTTTCCTTGGAGCATGCTAAAGATGACCTGGAGTTAAATGACCTCTGGTCCGATCTACAAGTTGCCCCTTTGTCCCTCTTTTGAGAGTTGCCTATGAGTATGTCCAAGCAGGTCTAGAGTTAAATGACCTCTGACCTGATCTATAGATAGAAATTAGGTTGCTTTTCTTCTTTCAATTTCAATCCTTAATGTTTCATCCCACCATCTAATCTAAAAGATCCTTTAGTATTAGATGACTTGCCCTCTGAAAGCTTTGGCTAGTTGTTGCATGTAATTACATTTCATGACTCCATAGCCCAATGGATGGCACTTTCTTGACCTATCCTCTTTGTTGAAACATCCTGCTGTTTTTTTCTTTTCTCCCATCACTTTCTCAGTCTATGATCTCATGACCAACCCAGCAACCAACCAACCAAATCATTCTAAACCCCCCTTTGTGCTCCATACCTAGCCTAACATCTCATTTTGAGCTTCAAAGATATATCATTCTTTGCTCTATTTGGAGAGATCCCTCTCCGGGTCCAGGAGGGCTAGATCCTAGGGCCCCAAAGAGGTTCTAATGTTGTCTCATCTTTTGGTCTTGCCAATCTGGCCAAAACATGGGAACCCCAACATAATGGCGACTCCGCTGGGGAATTGAGTGCATCTATCTTACATACTCTTAGGCACTCAAAAGACTAAGATCTCTGGTTATATTGGCATTTAATTACTGATGGTGGACATCATCCTGCTTCAAACATTCATATACATCCACCTGGAAACTCCACAATCCATAACTCCCAAAAGACCAAATGACTCCACTAGTGGAGGACACTGAACTGGTTGAGAAGAAGCGGTAGCCTCCTTTGCAAAAGCATGAATCCAAACATGGAAAGGGATACAAAGTATGATGCTTTGTATGATCAATTATGTGAAATAATAGAAACTTTTGGTAAAGTGATGGAGATGTATATGGCTAATCTGAATGCAAATGAGGATTATTTAGAACAGCCCATGCATCTCCCAGAACAAGAAAAAACTCAGGACCTAGAAGATGAGAAAGAAATGTATGATGCTCAAGAATCCGTAGGAGACAAAGAGGAAAGTGAGCGGGAACTGCCTGATTGCTTACCTATGTCTTGTATTACGCTGACTAGAGAAAATCAGGACCTAATAGCAAAGGCTAATAGGGAATGCTGCTTCGAGGAAACAACGGACCACATAGAAGAGGCAGAATCTGATGTGGAAGAGGAGGCTCAAGAAAACATTCAGCCTACAAATTAGCTAAAACAAGAGAAAGTGGACTGTTGTTCTTCCGTCCATGATGAGAGGGAGACCCCTCTTTTGACAGAAGAGGAGATTGATCATATATTAAATCAGCAGTCCACCTTAGAGATATTTTATAGAACACACACTCGTGCTCATGTATCTTATGAGTTTGATGATACAGATCCAGAAAGCTCCTCTATGGATCAGGACGAAGAAAGACCTGCTAAAAATCCCGAAGGTTTGGGGGGTGACATTACTTGCAGTTATGATTTTCCTATTTATGATCTGTTTGATGATGAGTGTTTTCAAAGGGAAGCCGAGCTTACAGGACCACCATCCTTAGATTCATGGGAGGAAGATCAGAGCCAACAATTTCAGAGAATTATTGAAACCAGTCAGCCTATCTATGATACTGATGGGGAGAGCTATGATAGTATAATAGCAGATGAAGATTCTTTGAATCTTCATTCTGCTCTACTACAGATCATCAGTGAGAATGGAAATCAGTAGCCTTTCCTTTCAGAAGAGGAGGAGGAAAGCAAAGAAGAGATTCTTGATCAAGATGAAAGAAATGAGCCTTCTTCTGAAAAAGAGGAAGCAATGGAACAAGCCCCTGCTCAAGAATACATAGACCTTCTCACAGAGCTCAGCACCTCAGAGCAGAATATACTAGAGCTCAAGGAGGATAACACTGCCATTTATGATGAGTCCTCCAGTTCATAAAATGAAGAAGATGAAGGAGATTCTCTTTTTCAATGGAGTCTTATTCTCCATCCAGTGGAAGAAGAAGAGATCCCGGTTGAAGCCTTCTTGCCAGATATTCATAACCAGGTATCATTTCATGATCCTTATGTACATTTCCTGCACACATTTGAAGAAGGATCAAGGATATTTTTGAGCAGCATGTTGCAAACAGAAAGAATATTTTTCAGAGCTGTTGACATTAAACAAAAAGAGTGGGAGCTGCCCTACCTATCCAGCCTGCTCAAGGAGTTAATCAAGAGAGACCAGTCATGGGATCGTTTGATGGACTGGTTACATTGGACTGGTTACATTGTAAGCTAGTCTGTAAATATGTCAAGTTAGTGTAGGGTAGGTAGGAAAAGCTAAAGTAAGCTCATTCTGTGAGCATGTAGTAAGTTGTTTTAATTTCTACAAGGTCTAGCAAGTCAGACAATCTAATCCTGGCTTGACTGTTTTCAATTTCTGTCTTAGAATGTAGAGAAGAAATTTGCTAGACAGACTAATCCTAGCAGATAGTAGTGTAGGTAGAGAAGCATATGAGACCAACAGTATAATCTGGTCTCATGAAGTTATAAGGGTAGAAATAGAATAGGTTTATTTTCTGTTTATGAAATAAATGATGTAAAGGGTCTACTAGTCAAAATGCACCCTAAAAGAAAATGCTAGGATTGTAGTCTGGGTAGGTAGATTGTTTGGGAATGTTTATGTTGATATAATGTCTTCAGGATTTGTGGTAGCCGATCTAAAGATAGAAAGGGATGTGCCAAGTACCAGGCATCTGGCCTACACCAAAGATTTATTTTCTGAATTCTTGACTCCTTCAAGAAGAAGCCATCCCCATGTGGAGCCACTGTTAGACGCCTATAAATTTTTGACAAGCAAACAAGGGGATAAAATGTTTTTGAGCCTTAAAGGAATGCATTTCCTCTGAAAACACATCATCCTTGAAGTCTCCTGTGCCTTTTCCTTTGATAAAATCCCCTCTGCTAATTCCCATTATAAAACCTCTCTGATTGCAAAAATTGTGCTCCTACAGGCCTTCATTTTCCCCTAGTACCCCTGCAGAATTGTCCATTCCATCCCTTCTTCCCTTTGTCAAAGTCCCCCTTTCTTACCCCCAAATTTCCCCCCTAAACCTTCTAATTCATCCCCTTACCCCTCTTAAACCGCACACACATCCCTGGTGCGGTTTAATAACCCCTTCTTCCCTCTATCGTTACCCCTTTTGGCCTTTAATTTCATTAAAAATGTGCCAAAAGCCATATTCTCCATGTATGTGGGTCTTAGCCCCCTTCGGCTAGCCCATAACTGTATTTCTCCCCCATGTGGCTTGGCGCTAGAAAGGAGCGCTAGCCCAAGGAGCGCTTATCTCATATGGATATTGGGCGCGTTTATAACCGTTGATCTAAACAGATTGAGTGGTGTTCGCTGGATCCATTGCACCCGTGGCCCTCCCCGTTCACCTCTCCAATAGCCGATCCACCGTTCATTTCCCGCAGATCAACGGCCCGGAGTCTATCTGTCCCAGTGGTCCCCGCCTCGCTTTCACTGTTCATAAACCATCCGGTTTTTATCGCACCGCCTTTCGGAGGTAGGCGGTATTTTCCGATGGGCCAGCGATTACATACATCATCCGACACGTGGCACCAGTACGGCTGGAAAACCGCTATCTCATCATGCGTTATCATTCAATACAGGACACAGAGTGATATGCATGTAGACCATCCGATCTGGAGCTCTCCATTCGATGGTCATCACTCCACGAAGCTGCGCGGATGTTAACCGAGGCAATTGTACCCACTGGCCCACTGTCCATCGCCCTCTGACGTGTTTTCCACCATCGATCTCCTTTGATATCGGACGGTCCAGATTCATTTGCATGGTGCGCCGTTGACTGGTCCCGCTACGTCATTTTCCACGTGTTTCCACTGTACATTTGCCTGCCCCTATTATATATATTCGTCCCAATGTCAAAGTTAAGTTTTTTTACATTAAAACATCTGCCTTGATGTTTTCCCCATGCATTCTTCGCTGTACCATGTTTTCCTCCACGGTAGCCTCTGCAGTCATCATCCTCATCCATGCCATGCTGCCATGGTCACTTTCATCCATACCACCACCTCCATACATGTTTTTCGTAACTGTTTTTTGTTTTGCAGGTTTATTAGGTGGCAAAACCCGCCATGGTTCATATACGCTATTGTAATGGCACAGTGCGCAGAGGAAGCTTAATTTAGAGCTCGATATTATAGGGAAATGTCCGGAAAGGTGTCTGCGACATAAATTTCATCGAAGGACAGAATTAAAGCTCTGCAAAACCTCACCGACACCATTAAAGCACATATTTTGCAGTCAAAGGAAATATAGAAAGCGTCAAAGAGTATCAGTGAAAAAATAGTGCGTTTAAGGCCTATAATTGCATATTTTGAGCCTTAATCCAATTTTTCAAAGACAAGGTACCAGAATTAGAGACCCAGTGGATCGTTTAGACGGTCCAATGCACAGAAATATAATACTATCAGGGTTTCCGTATCAGCAGAATATTCTTCCATGAAAGGACACAATACACATTATTGTTTCAGTCTACATTGTGTCCAAATGAAGATTTCAGCCCTATCAGTAGTCCTACACCATCAAAAAAATTTATTACCCGGTATGGCAGACCCTAGCATCATTATTCCGCCTTTTTGTGCAATTCACCAGAACACTGCAACGAGTACCAAAGATAAATGCTCATAATTAAAACCGAATGGAGCCTCGGCCCTCCTGCTGCTCCAGAATTTAATGCTGCAATTAAAATGTCTTCTACTCATGTTGATTCTCTTCTCCTATAAGAACTCCCAAGAGAAAATTGTAAAGGTTATTGTTCGGCTGCTGCCGTTGTAGTTAGATGGATTTTGTTTTGATTGTTAGAATAGTTCTGGGAGAAGGTAGCAGAGTGGTTTGTATTGTAGTAGGCTGGGAGGAGAAGTTTGAATTGTAACAGCCATTGAGATTAGTGTATGTGACTGGTTTTATATCAATTAATCAAAGCACATTTCACAGGATCCTGGTCTATTACTGTTGGTGATGTTTTTCTAACTCTGTTTATCATATTTTCATGTTGTTTCATTTTCTGCTGGCTTGCATCAGAAATATGGCATAGGATTTACCCTTGTTAGGTACCCTATGTCTCTACTCTCCTTGCCTTTAATGTTTTTCTTCTAAATGTGTTATCTAAGGATTTGATTTTAGTTAATTTAACCAGTGTAGTAATTCCTTACGCTGCTAGCTGATGTATGAATTGAATGAATCTGTCCTTAGATGTTCTTGTTAGGTTTAAGCTGGAATATTTGGGAACACTGGGGATTAGAGTTAGCCCTATCCACTAGGATCCTTTTGCGACCAGCTGGCCCTTCTAAGATCTCTCTGTTAAACTTATTTCTATTTTCCCTGGAGCATGCTAAAGCTGACCTGGAGTTAAATGACCTCTGGTTCGATCTACAAGTTGCCCCTTTGTTCCTCTTTTGAGAGTTTCCTATGAGTATGTCCAAGCAGGTCTGGAGTTAAATGACCTCTGACCTGATCTATAGACATAAATTAGGTTGATTTCCTTCTTTTCCTTTCAATCCTTAATGTTCCATCCCACCATCTAATCTAAAATATCTTGTAGTATTAGATGACTTGCCCTCTGAAAGCTTTCGCTAGTTGTTGCATGTAATTACCTTTCATGACTCCATAGCCCAATGGATGGCACTTTCTTGACCTATCCTCTTTGCTGAAACATCCTGTTGTTTTTTTCTTTTCTCCCATCACTTTCTTAGTCTATGATCTCATGACCAACCCAGCAACCAGCCAACCAAATCATTCTAAACCCCCCTTTGTGCTTCATACCTAGCCTAACATCTCATTTTGAGATTCAAAGATATATCATTCTTTGCTCTATTTGGAGAGATCCCTCTCTGGGTCCAGGATGACTAGATCCTAGGGCCCCAAAGAGGTTCTGATGTTGTCTCATATTTTGGTCTTGCCAATCTGGCCAAAACATGGGAACCCCAACACTTCATTCATTCAATTGTTGGTAACAATGCCTTTTTCTCGCAAGAGTTGAATGGAGCTGAACTGTTTGGAGGTCCTGTCAATGGCAGGAAGCTCAAACATTACTTCTCTTGATCCATGTAATGTTTTGAAGCCTTTTTATCTTTTTTCCATTATAAATATCTCATCCACCATTGCATTCAAAGTTAGAAAAACAAAAATACAAAAACAATAGAAGAAAGAAAAGAGGGCAGATTGTAAAAAAAATAAAGGTACAGCCCCATACCAACAAAAAGAGAAACAAATCTGAAAGTGTGCAAGCTTAAATGCCACTCCTGAAGAATACACTTATAATTAGTCATACAACCTAATCTTGACTAATTATTTTTAAATTTACTGCTGATAGGATTAGTGAATTCTGTTGGAAATATGATGCAAAGTGTTGTCCTTGATGGCAACCCACTGAATGAAGATGAAGACATGCGACTGTTGACATGTGTTGTCCTTGATGGCAATCCACCCGATGAAGTTATTCTTGACTTGATGGACTTGGTAAATGATGTAAATCTGACGTGATATGATGCTTGTTGATATTATGATGTTGAATGTTGTCCCTGAAAGGCAACCCTCTTGACAAAGATGATGACAAATTAGTTGATGAAGTTGTGCTTGAGAGAATATGTTTCTGATAAAGAAAATATGATGTTTCTACAGTGTGTACAGAAGGCAATGAAGAAAGGAATTCAGAATGTGCTCAAAATATGATGAAAAGAGTATGTATCTTTGTATACGCAGATTGGCCTAGGGGAAGTCGCGTATGCACGCGGAAAAGAACGTACCAAGTCGCGTATGGGCAAAAGCGCTCAAAAAGTGCAAATCCAGGGGCCCGTGGTATTGAAGGCTCGTGGTATTGAAGGCTCATGGTATTGCTTTGGCACGTGGTATTGAAGGCTCGTGGTATTGCTTTGGCCCGTGGTATTGAAAAAGGATAAACCTATATAAGGAGAAGAAATTCATTGTGCAAATCATGAGTGTGGGAGCAAGATGTCTGAACTTGAATGAATACTTCTCTATGAAGTATATCTGTATGGAAAGGGTTACACTTGAAGATAAATGCGGAATGTTGATGCACCCGATGATGAAGAAGGGGATCTAGATGCGAAATGCTTATCCACTAGATGCAGCACGAGGAAGACTTAGATCTGAATTGAGGCGAACATCTATGCGAGTAAAAAGGTTGAATCACAGGCGAATGTACGATCTAGAAGAAGTATGCGGCTACGTAATAGTTAGTCTATACGCTACTTTTATAAAGAGCGCGTATACATCGCTTCGCTGAAGAGAAAGCGCGTATGCGTAATGAAATTTGTACTAAAGTATACGACTGCTCGGGATTGGAGCGTGACATACGCGACACTTGCTACGGGTAAGCGCTCAAACTGTGGGTTTGTCGTTTTGTTTAAAAGCAAAGTGAAACATCTCATCCGTTCTGTTGGGTTTCTCGCTATCTCGATCCGTGCTGTGAGAGGGAGGCCAGGGACATGTTCGTGCTTAAAAGTATGGAAAGGGTTTGGTCTGGAAATATGATGAATTGTGGCCTACAAGTGGTGTTCTTTTGAAGTTGTTGGATCCAGTGTGAAAATTGATGAAACATGGGTCTGGCAGCCGAGGGTTGCAGCTCTCAATGTGTCAGAGCTCCCTCTGTGAGAACAAACGAGATTTCTGGGGGTCGTAGGCTCCTCTCTGAGGCCGGCAAACTAGTTTGTAAGGAGTCTTTCTGAGATAATGTAACCAGCCGCAGTGGGTGGCTCGGCGTGTTTGGGTCAAGTCTCAACAACATAAGGTTAAAGATGTTTTCCATAAATATTGGCTGCCTATAACTCAGCTGTGTTTCTTTCTCTCGATTTGGGTTTCCACCTAAAAATCCTGGTGTTCATGTGTGATGCTTTGTGTGATGGTTTATTCTGTTCTTACTGCACCTGTTTACTGTTTATTGAACATCTGATGAATGAATGATGGAATAATATAAGTAAATATTTAATGACAGATCTAGATCTCTGTGTATACGCTAGTTTCATAAAGGGGATCCGCGTATATACGCTAGTTTACTGAAGGAAAGTAGCGTATGGGTTTTAAGGAATGAAAAAGTAAAAAGATTTGATTATGAAGAACACCATTCACCCCTCTCGCATTTTTTCCTGGTCAATTGGTATCAAAGGGAGAGTTATGGTGCAGTTTGACCACAAAGAGATCCGCGTAAGAAGCTAAGATAATGTCTATGTGCCATTTCTCTATTCAATGGAAGCAATCTGATATTCTGGAAGGTACGAACAAAAGCATATCTGCAAAGTCTTGGTGCAGATGTATGGGCAATCGTGGAAGAAGGTTATCAATACCCGGTAAGTATTCCTACTGATGCAGCTGAAAGGAAGAAGTATGAAATCAATGCCAAAGCAGTGAATGTCTTATTAGGAAGCATGTCTGAATCAGAATTTGCTAAAGTGATGCAACTACATTCAGCAAAAGAAATATGGGACAAAATCATTCTAAGCTATGAAGGAGACACAAAGGTAAAAAGTGCAAAACTCCAAACTCTTAGAATTGAATATGAAAATTTGAAGATGCATAGTGATGAGAGTGTTGCCAGTTTCTTTCTTCGTCTGGATGATATTGTAAATCGAATGAGAAATTTGAGTGAAACCTTAACTGATACTACTCTGGTGGAAAAGGTCTTAAGATCCTTGACTTCAAAATTTGACTCTAAAGTTTCAGCTATTGAAGAAAGGCAAGATCTGCAAACGATTACTATTGTTCAATTACATGGTACTCTGACTGCTTTTGAAATGAGACAAGGAGGTCCTTCTCAAATAAGAGAAGCTGCTTTTAAGGCATCTACAAAAGGAAAGGAAAAGGAAGTTGTCAAAGAATCCAACTATATATCCGATGAAGAAGAAGCGAATTTCGTGAGAAATCTCCAACTAGGTACTGGAAGATTCAAAGGTAAGCTTCCCTTCAAATGTTTTGAGTGTGGAAAAGTTGGTCACTATGTTGCTAAATGTCCTTATACAGAAAAGCATGGTAAAGAGAAACAATTTGAAAAGAGAAAGAGTTATTATGCAAAAGAAGATGATGATGAAGTGTCCAGTGAAGATGAAGAAGATTCTGACCATGATCTGAAAGTGCTCATGGCTAAGAAGCAAAAGAAGAAGGTTACTCGAGGAAAGGAGATACCTCAGAAATCATGTATAGAAAAAATTGAAGAAGATGAAACAGATTCTGACAAAGATCTACAAGCACTCATGGCAAAGAAGAAAAGGGAGAAGGCCTCTTGTAATACTCTTCTTTGTGCAAACAATAGTAAAGATAGTGAAAGTAAAGTTGTGGATCTAGAAGAAGCTCTCAAGATTAAAGTTGAAGAACTACAAAGTTCATACAATAAGCAAGAAACTGTCTACAAAGAGATGATCTCACAAATGAAAGATCAAATAGAAATGCTTTAATGGACAGTGGACAAGGTATTCAAAGGTTTCATACGAGTGCATCTAATCGACCAAAGGATTCAGAAGTATCTGAAAATCGAAGCAAGAAGAATGAAGGACTTGAAGTCGCTATCATCAATATCATCTGCTCAAGAGCTTGGAATACTAAGTAAGAAAATGAGGAACTTACAATCTGAAAAGCGAAGGCCTTGAAGCAGTAAATTATCTCTCTCAAAGAAGATCTGGAAAAATCAAAAAGGAAGAATGAAGAGCTGGAACAAACATGTGAAGAAAACGAAAATTGGATGAAAGAAGAGATCCTAAATCTAAAGGATCAAGTTGAAGATGGAAGAAGAAAAGAAGAAAGCATGACAAAGCAATGTCAAGCCTTGGAGGTTGAGGTAAACATTCTCAAAGGTAAATTAGAAGAAAAGGTTAAACTTTTGAGGTTTCAAGATAGTACTAACATTTTGGACAACATTCTAAGTAATCAAAGGTCTCCTGCTATCAAACTTGGTCTTGGTTTCCATGAAACTGTTAAAGGAGAATCTAGCTCACAAGGAGGTGCTAAAGAATCAAAGGACATCAATGCAAAATCTGAAGTATTGAAAGAGTCAAAAGATCAACCAACAATCATGAATTCTCAAAGGAATTCATTCAAGAACGTTGAATGTTTTAAATGTCATAACTATGGGCATGTTGCAGCAAATTGCAGGAGCAGATCATTTCAGCCACAAACAAATAGGTTCTACTCAGAAAGGTACTCTAGTTTCTTCAGGGGATATTGTTTCTCATGTAACATGTATGGACATAAAGCAGTTGATTGTAAAAGGAGGAAGAATAGAAATACTCATTATGATACCTATGTTTATTTCTCTGGCCACATGAGATGTTATGCTTGTAACAAGTGTGGACATGTAGAAAAAGAATGCAGGATGAACAGATCTGGGAAAGTGGATGATTTTCAGCACACAATTGGAAAGCTCAAGAAAATTTGGAAAAAGAAGGAGGACCGATCAGAAACGTAGGGAATTCTGACCCTACTGCAGTCATCCTCTTCTGAAGCTTACTTCTCTGATTGACTGCAGAAATGATGTGAGATACATTATGAGATCTAGTAATGTATCGTCACAAGGGGAGCAATGTATGATGTCTCTCATGATTGAATAGATTATTCTGGTTATATGTATTTCTAACAGAGCATCTGGTGTGAAGAAAAGACAGGAACAGAAGGTAAATTCTCAGGGGGAGATGAAGGTGTGAAATTTTCTATATTTCACTTTCTATACGCGGTCTCTATGAAACAAAGTCGCGTATACACGTTAGTTCCAAACGACATACTGTGCAGAGTGTCGATGATAAGAGAATTTATCCTGGAGAAATTCAAGATTCAGAGTGTAGGCTTCTTAGCACTACTCCTGACTGCTGATGATTGTACTGTTAGCATTATGCTGGCTATATTCATGCTGATGATATGATACTTGATGTCTTATGTTGAAGATTATGGATGAGTTCTGTTTGTTGAAGAGTATTCGTTGCTGAGATGAAAGTCTTAGTATTCAGAGATAAAGACAGATCATGCAGAGATGGTTGCTGATGACTTGCTGTTGAAGGTGTTTCAGATTGCACAAGTTAAAGAAGAGCACTGGTTTAGGGGGAGTAGCAGGTTGAATACTAATGATTGCATTGTTGGCAATATGACTTCTTATTCTTTGGTTTTTGTGATACTCATGCTCAAATGATGATGACTTGATACATGGTTTATTATAATGAGTTTTTTGAGCCCTGGTTGCTGATAATTATCTTTTGTACTCACACATGGATGAGTTGGATGTCATTTGATTCAGAAATAAATCATGCAGAGTTTGTTACTATGGTTGAGAGATCTTTTGCCTACATATGTTACTTCATGTTAAATTTTGAAGATCATGGTGATGTTGGACCACATGGATGATTTCTTGACACCTATGTGAAGATGTTGTTCTGATATGAGAATCTCTCTTGGAAAGATTGTATTGATGCTGCAAAGAATCGGTTAAAAATAGTTATTAGAAACATGTTACATCCGTTGATGACTACTGGAAGGACAGCACCTACACCCGTTTCATCTATCTCAGAGTCTATGGAAGCATTCAAATGTCTTGTGAAAGAAGTTTTAACACTGTCTTTGCCTCTACAAGAGAATTAGATCTCGTTAAAATTTAGAAGATGGCTTGGATACGCTGGTTTCCTGCAAACATGCTTCTATATATACTAGTTCCTCTTGCTTAAAAACCGTAGATATAAAATATTGATACAATTTTTATTGAAATTTCACTTTCGTTATTAAATTATAATATTGCCAGTATCTCTCGATACTGCTTGGTGTATCTCTCCGATGCATCCATTGTGGCAACAGTGTTTCTAATGTTTTGATGAAGATGCCTTGATGACTTGTTGCGGAAGTTTTGATGTACAAACTAAGGGGAGCCTTAGTCATATGAAAAGGATGCTTGGATGCACAGATTCAGGGGGAGCATTAGCATTGCTGAGTATAATGCAGTGTTGGCATTATGATGGTTCTGAAATATGTTCTCTTTCTTGAGGACTTTCTGGTGTTGGTCTTAAAAGTTGTATTTGTAGTTTGATGAAAAGGTCTTGTTGAGACTCATGTTGTAAAATTGTAATATTCAGTCATGTAAGAACTTGTCATTTTTGTAAACCCACTTGGTTGGGTAGCTGAGTCAAATTTTGTAAACCCACTTGGTTGGGTAGCTGAATTGAAATGTGTAAACCCACTTGGTTGGGTACTTGAGTCTTATATGTAAATCCACTTGGTTGGATATTTGATGTAAGTATGAGTCTTTGGTGATAGGAAGAGTCATGTACTTTATTGAAAAATATGTTTGAAGATTCAGCATGAACTCAGGGGGAGCTTGGCCACTTCAGCACATATCAGATCTGCAGAATGTTTCTTCCACATAAGGAGGAGAGTGTTGGTTTTTGATCCGCCCTTGCCCTTGATGTCAAAGGGGGAGAGTGACATGGTGTTTGAATGAAGAAGAAGATAATGATGTCAAATATTTGGGAGAGTGACATTTTTGGGAGAGTGACATGGTATCTATCTGCTGTGGTAACCAAACACCATCGTGGTTGCCATCAAGTCCAAAGGGGGAGATTGTTGGAAATATGATGCAAAGTGTTGTCCTTGATGGCAACCCACTGAATGAAGATGAAGACATGCGACTGTTGACATGTGTTGTCCTTGATGGAAATCCACCCGATGAAGTTATTCTTGACTTGATGGACTTGGTAAAAGATGTAAATCTGACGTGATATGATGCTTGTTGATATTATGATGTTGAATGTTGTCCCTGAAAGGCAACCCTCTTGACAAAGATGATGACAACTTAGTTGATGAAGTTGTGCTTGAGAGAATATGTTTCTGATAAAGAAAATATGATGTTTCTACAGTGTGTACAGAAGGCAATGAAGAAAGGAATTTAGAATGTGCTCAAAATATGATGAAAAGAGTATGTATCTTTGTATATGCGGATTGGCCTAAGGGAAGTCGCGTATGCACGCGGAAAATAACGTGCCAAGTCGCGTATGGGAAAAAGCGCTCAAAAAGTGCAAACCAGGCCCTATTGAAGGGTTGCATTGAGGGCTCATGGTATTGGTTTGGCTCGTGGTATTGAAGGCTCATGGTATTGTTTTGGCCCATGGTATTGAAAAAGATAAACCTATATAAGGAGAAGAAATTCATTGTGCAAATCATGAGTGTGGGTGCAAGATGTCTGAGCTTGAATGAATACTTCTCTCTGAAGTAGATCTGAATGGAAAGGGTTACACTTGAAGATAAATCTGAATGTTGATGCACCAATGATGAAGAAGGGGATCTAGATCTGAAATGCACTTGTATCTACTAGATCTGCTTATGGAAGACTTAGATCTGAATTGAGGCGAACATCTGTCTGAAGTAAAAGGGTTGAATCTGAACTGAATGTCTGATCCGAAGAAGTATGCAGCTCTGTAATAGTTGAAGATCTATATGCTACTTTGCCGCAAAAGAAGCGCGTATACACGCGGCTTCGCTGAAGAGAAAGCGCGTATGCGCAATGAAATTTGTACTAAAGTATACGCTGGTTTGTGTGGACGGAAGCGCGTATATACGCGACATCAGTGAAGGGAAAGCGCGTATGCAAACTAGGTTTTGCTGAAGCAAAGGGTATGAAATATCTGATCTGTTCTGTTGGGTTTCTGCTATCTGATCTGTGTTGATAAGTATCTGTTGGTGATGTATGTTCGTGCTTAAAAGTATGGAAAGGGTTTGGTCTGGAAATATGATGAATTGTGGCCTGCAAGTGGTGTTCTATTGAAGTTGTTGGATCCAGTGTGAAAATTGATGAAACGTGGTCCATAGAGGTGCTGAGGGTTGTAGCCTTCAGTCAGGGGGTTGTAGCTCCCTTCCAGGTGAGGCTGGTAAACGAGATCGGGGGGTTGTAGCTCCCTTCCAGGTGAGGCTGGTAAACGAGTCAGGGGGTCGTAGCTCCCTTCCAGGAGAGGCTGGTAAACGAGCGCAGGTGGGTGCCTGCGTGCTGGTCAAGTCTGCGCCAGCACATATGTTGTAAGATGTTTTCTCTATAATAAAATATTGAAGGCTGAGCAACTGCAGCGGTGGTTTTCTCCCGATTTGGGTTTCCACCTAAAAATCCTGGTGTTCATGTGTGATGCTTTGTGTGATGGTTTATTCTGTTCTTGCTGCACCTGTTTACTGTTTATTGAGCATCTGATGAATGAATGATGGAATAATATAAGTAAAGATTTAATGACTAATCTAGATCTCTGTGTATACGCTAGTTGCATAAAGGGGATCCGCGTATACACGCTAGTTTACTGAAGGAAAGTAGCGTATGGGTTTTAAGGAATGAAAAAGTAAAAAGATTTGATTATGCAGTAAATACTGATTCACCCCCCCTCTCAGTATTTTTCCCAACAAATTCAATTTTCCAAACTGTTTAATATTGGCTTATCAGTAGGTAGATTAGGATAGAAATTAAAGGTTCAAACATGGTCAAAATTGAACCTAAGTTTCCAAACATGAATGACTCAAATCTGTTTAAATTTCTGAGTCAAAACAGAGAAAGAACTGTTTCTAAATAGCTCAAAATATGAACCAGAGAACAAGGAAGAAATAGCTCAAAAAAGAAGTAAAAACAGAGCTGTAGAAAGATGAGGGAAGTGCTTTGAAATTTCAGATCTTAAGCCTTCCATTTTTTATTTAATTTTCTGCAAAATAATATCTATGTGTAACTTGTTTTTTATGCGATAGATCAGCATAAAGTTAGACTGTTCAATCCTGACTTGTATGCTTTTAAATTTCTGTTTTAGAAATTAGAGAATAAAAATCTGTTAGACGGTTTAATCCTAAGAGATTGGTAGATTAGGTAGAGAAGCATATGAACTCAACTGTTTAATCTAAGTTCGTGGAGAAATAAGGAGTAGAATTAGATTATTTTTATGCTTTCAAAAGAATAAAATGTTGTGAAAAGAGTCTACCAATCCAAGTGCACTCTAAAGAAGAAAAAATGTTAGATCAGTAGGATTGGGTAGGTAGAATGCTTGTGTTGATGAAGATCCATTTTTTTTTCATGGCTGCTAATATTTTCCAGAGTAAAAAAAGAACATCCAAGTAAAGAAAGGCAGCCCAATGGATGAGGCATTGATCAGCCTCCCAGAGAATGCAAGTCTGAAGTTATTGATGCCTTCAAGTAAGCACCATCGCCAAGTGGAGCCGTTGTTAGCCACCTGTAAAATCTGTTATATCAAAAGGTGGCTAAATCATTTTTTGAAGCCTTCAAGGAACAAGTTTTATTGCTAAAAATGTTATCTCTTGAAGACTCATGAAGGCATCATGCCCTTTGATTAAATCTTCACTGTTGTTCCCATTTTAAAACTCTGAAATTCTGTTGATTTCATTGAGGAAAGACTACTGCAAAATCCATTTTTCCCCTCTCTCCACTTCAAAACTAACCTTCATTTTTCTTCCCCTTTTTCCCATGAAATTCCTCCTTTTACCCTTTTTTCCATTTCCCCCTTCAAAAAATCCACCTTATAGAGTTTAAAACTCCTTTTTGAACTCTGTCGAAACCCCCAAATCCATTAAAAACTTGGAAAAATTTCATAAAAAATAAGTTTGTTTACCACAGGCTTAAGTCCCCTTGGGCCAAAGTCCTAACCACTTCCCCTCCATATGCCTTGGTGCTAGAACCAAGCACTAAACCATTTAAGCGCTTATCACATCGCAAAAATCTGAGCGCACGAGTCATTTTCTTATGTGAAAGCCTCCGATGCGATTAAGCCCTTTGACCATAAACCCCTGATCATATTATTATTTCATACAACCCGTGGGCCCGCAATCGGGTGCTAAAACATTGAATAAACACATTCCCAGTTGCCTTTTTCCTTTGTAATTCAATAAACCCACTTTTTCCTTAGTTTGGTCTAAACACGCCCAAACAATGTTTTTAATGCAAAATGGGTAGATTGAAAAGCCTGCATCAAAAGCCCCAATGCGATTAAAGCCTCATTTGAATAAACCCCACTCTCCGCTTCATTCCATATGACTTACGCCCAGGACCAAGAGTTTAAGTCCCGAAGCACCAATCGCATCGCAAAAATTCTAAATGGGTAGATTGAAAGACCAAACCCGACCTCCGATTGTGATTGGTCCTCATACATAAGCCCTGGGCCTTTTGCCTTCCATATAATCAAAGGCCCCGCAATCAGGCGCCAACCATTTCATTTGTATACATCCCACCCCGATAAACTTTGTATTATATTAAATTTTGGGTTTTTTCATATGTTTTAAAGTGTTTCCGCTAGTTCTATACTTGCGATAATCTTCACTGTTGATCTTAAGCTCATCAAACGGCCCGCGCTACATTGCATCGCAAAATTTTCATTGGGTGCATTATGTTTTTTATTTGCAAAACCCCGATTGACGATTCCCCGAGACATTCTCTGTCGTCGATCTGATCTGCAGATCGATGGCCCACAGTTCATTGCATCGGAGCCATTCGAGTTTTTTCCCCGCCGATGTCGATAACTCTGATTGCATCTGGACCGTCCACATGTCCAGATCGGACGGTCCAGGTCGCATTCTCTGACTTTGGTTTAAAAACATGCAGCCCCGCTTCTAATGTTTTTTCGACCAATCCGGACCATTGATCTCTGCAGATCAACGGTCCTCATTTACTCCTTCTCCGCCCTTGTATTATTTTTGTTCACATCCCAGATTCAATCCTGGCCGTTGATCTTCTACATCCAACGACTTATATTTAACCCGACAAGCCTGCCGCTTGTGGGTCCTGCCTCCCTCCAAATTTTGATCTTTGCCGTTCAAATATTAGATCCAATGGCCCAAAATGAAACCACCTATATTCCTACCACCCGTGCATCTATCTCATGTCGTGCTCATTCTCCACCGTCAGATCTGAGGCCCCAGATCTAACGGTCCATATTCCAAGTTGCGTAACTTTAAGCACGATGGATAATTTTCAAAAATCACATGATTTAGGTGGTTAGGTGGTTTGATGGTTTTTGGGGGTGTTTGATGGTTTTTCCATTATATTGAAGAAAGCCGAAGGCTGGGAATGACGATTCACATGCCTTTGATCCATAAAAGAGAAGCCATTCACAGGATTCCTCCACGTTTCATCAATGCTTCATGGGTATTGATGACATATGAGCCTTCAGCAACCCTGCACATCAAGAAGACACAGTGTGATTTAATAAAATTAAAGAGTATCAGTGTCGAAGACAAAACATAGCAGAACAGAGGATTGAAGGCAATTTTGGGGGATTATGGCTAAAATTGATTATCAAAAGCCTAATCCTCCAAATTAAACACAATTAAAGAAAATCAAAAGGATTTATCAGACGAAAAGGCCTCCACCGCCACAACAGAGGCAAATTGATTCCTCTCAGCTACCCATTGCCACCTGTAACCTCAAGCATTCAACAGAGGCCGAATTATGATCAGAAAAGAAGATATTTGCCTCAGCACACTTGAATAGTTAATTCTGCTAAAAGAAATTTAATGCAAAAAATATCAGCAGAGTTACTACAACATGCCACGGAGCCTTAAAATCAACAAAAGCTCCTACCGAGCTTAAATCTTAAATGCAAAATGATTAATACAGACAGAACATATGTAAAATTCTCCATCAAGCCCCTCAAAGGCCAAGAAGTCTTAAGTCTATATTAATTGACCCAGGAGATCTTTTATCAGATCCCGCCTCCTCATTCCTTCTATAAATAATCCTGTAGAAGATGAGAAAATGTTGGTTGCAGAACTTTGAAATATACTCGAGCTTGAAACTTCTACTTGTAAATAGTGTTCATGGGCTCTTGAAGCTCTGATTGTGATTAGATAAGTTAGTCTGAGAAGTGAAGATGATTGCTGAACTGAAACATTGGACTTAAAGCTGTAACTGGTTTAAATCATCAATACAAGTTGATTTATGGGATCCTAGTCTATGTCGATGGTGATGTTATTTATTATTGTAAATTGTTATTTTATTTCTGTTTTCACTTTGTTCATCTTCTCTGATAAATAAAAACAAGCATAAAGTTATGATTTACTGTATATTAGTACCCTTCTCCGACTGATAAGCTTTATCTACATGTTTTCTTCCAAATTGTGTTATTGAGGAATGATTGAATTCAGTTTGAGCAGTTAGGAATGCTGGCGTTCCCTCGTCCTACTGTCTTAGCTAAATATTTTTCTTGGATGTTATTTTCAGTTTATGTTCAGTAGAGATTAAATAAGATAGATATGGTGAGCCCTGGTCCTAGTTTTATCCCCAAATACTGTCTGAAAGTTTCCCTAAGAATGTGTTGAAAGCTGGCTAGTTTCAAAGTATTTACCAGATCTTAGACCATTCTTTGTTATCTTATGTGTTTGTCTTGAAAGTTACCAAGTAAAGTAGAGCTAGGAGAGGTTTGTGGTGAGCCCTACTTGCTACTTTCTTCTCCAACAGTTGCCTTTGAGTTTCCCTTTTGTGTTTAATATGTTTTCTGTTGAAAGTGTCTCAAAAGCTGGCTAGTTTCAAAGTACTTACCAGATCTTAGGCTCTTTGTTCTTAATTTGTTTAATTCCCCTTATTGTTGTATCATTTCATTCCATAAATCAAAGTTTAAAGAGATCCTTAGACATAGATGACTTGCCCCATGGACCAATCTTGCCCCTTTTTGTTTCAATTAAATCCTATTATGGCTCTGTAGCCCAGTGGACTAAAACAAGTGATTATCTATGTTTTGGCCGAAGCTTGTTCTGATTGCTTGCAACTTCACACCTTTGAAACTCTTTCCATTTAGGACTTTCCCTCAAAAAATAATCATGCTCAACCATCCAAAAAAAAAACAAACCCTTGGACCTCATAACTAGCCTAATATCGTTAGACAAAAGCCTTAAAGATAAATCCAAATCTTTGCACTTATTGGAGAGATCCCTCTCCGGATTCAGGAGGGCCAGATCCTAGAATCCCAAAGTGGTTGAAATAGTGTTCTCCCTGTAGTTTGTCTTTGCCAATCTTGCTAATTACAGGGTGATAACAGAAGCCATAAGAATGTTTCTTGCCTTTTCAAGCTTTCATCATTTCAAAGTATATAAAATGGATGTTAAATGTGCATTTTTAATTGGGGACCTAGAAGAAGAATTCTATATTGAACAACGAGATGGGTTCATTCTACGAAATGATGAAAAAATTGTTTGAAAACTCAAGAAGGATTTATATGGGCTAAAACAAGCCCTTTGTGCATGGTATTATCACCTTAACATATATCTTCAACAAAAAGGCTTTACTAAGGGGTCTGTCGATAATAACCTATACATAAAGATGGATGATGTTATGCTTTTAACTGTTGTTGTTTACATGGATGACATCATCTTTGGTGGCAATGAAGTGTCCATGAGTTAAAGGATTGCTTCTCTCATGTAGAAATAATTTGAAATTTCCTAACTTGGTGAACTAACATAATTTCTTGGTTTACAAGTACAACAAGCAGATAATGGCATCTTTCTCTCACAAACAAAGCACCTCAAGCAGATTCTGAAGAAATATGGGATGGAAGACTGCAAAATATTATGCACACCAATCGTGACAGGATGTAGTCACAATTTTCATGATGATTGTAATATTACTAAATTATCATGCAACTAATCATGGAAAATTTTAGGGGCTAATATTCGCAGGTGGGCTAATTTTCCATGATTTTTCCAAAAAGAAGATTCACCAATTCCCATTTTTTAAAAATTGATTCGCCCAAATTTTATAGTATCAAAATATTTTACCCTAAGAATCACCAAAACTTTACATATACTAATATAAAATGATTACAAAACTAAATATTTTTACAAAAAAACATAAATAATTTTACAATTCACATATTGGGGACTACTAAGATTCACCAAGTTTTTAAACTCTAAGATAAACGCCCATCCTTAAAATTTTCCCTACAACTAATTGGAATATTAATTTTTCTCTTGACATCTAGTTAGATGAATAAATGGGTAAGGAGGCCCATAAATCTCTTTAGTAGGCATAAAATTCCTCTTGATGTGAAAAGGGATCATATTCATAGCTGGATAAAGCACCCTCATGTTTGAATAGGGGCTAATGCATGTGGACAAGGTCAAGTTTGACAAGTCAACAATGATGGTATGGAGGGAGTGAATCATCAATAGATACATCCAATGTGAATTTGGATCAGTTTAGATAGTCAGAATAAATCCACCTTGGGTGTGAAAGGAGAAAATGCATGGAGACTAGGTCAAGGTTAACTAAATCAAACAACACTATAAATAAGAGAGTGGAGCTAGAGAAGACAGCGTAGTTTTGAAGGAAGAGTCTTTGCATGGAAGTAACCTCATAAATGGGTGGGGACCCATGGTGAGGAAGCTCATCAAGTATATAATGGATGGAATGGTAGCCATTTGGGGCATTTAGAATATTTTTTTATGTTTGATTCTTATGACTTATTGCACGCTTCGGCTGTTTAGCTAGGTTTGCTGTATTGTTTAGTACAAGGGTATTCTCATGCGGGAATTCCCCACTCTTTCTTGGAGGAATTATTGAAGGAATATAAGAGGAGGATTCTAGACTTCATTTCCATCATTCAGTATTGGGCCAAGTAGTGACCTACAGCCACAACGTAGTCTCCTTGGGGAACTGCGTTATTTTTCATGGTGTTGCAGTGGAAGGGTCAAAACCCCTGATTGTGAGCTAGTTTCCTAGTGAAAGGATCAGCCAGTAAGGAGGAGCTACAACTATTTTTTTTTTTTATTAGACATATTTATTCAAAGCTTCAGTCAGGCAGCATGATTCAACCACAGATCTGCAATATATACTTTTTGTATCTCATGCTTATCAAGAAACCCTTTTCGGGTTATCTTGGAATTGTGTAAAAGAGACTAGATCTAAGTTTTTCAGCTCTCTTGAGTAATATATCAGTAGATCAATTTCTCTCTCTATTTATGTAGTATAAACCCTCTTTAAAACTGCATTTTTACTTGCTTCATATTTTCTCTGTTGCAGTAGTCATGGGGTTCCAATGTTTTTCGACTATTCTAGGCTTGGGAGGCTTGTTTAACTAAGAAAAAATTATATAATTTTTTGATGTCCTTGCATATTTGGTTGCTATTATGTATAAATTAATGGATCCATGGGTTTTTATTGACTGTTATAACATTTTTGAAAAATGCATTTTGCTGCCTATAATGTTGATTTTCCCATTTGAGAATATTACAGTGGTATCAGAGCTTTGATCTTGGCTCAGCCTGTGTACTTCAGCCATTATGTCATCTAAGGAGGCTCCTCATAGGAAGGAGAATATATGCAGAAGAGGTCAAAGAAAAACCTTATTATCAGGAGGGAAGGAGTTCTCAAAAATTCTTCTTCAAACTCTGCAGTGTATTAGAAAAGACATCAAAGAGATGAGGAGGGGAAGACATGGAAATCCCTCAAAAAGATTTGTACATGAGGAAAGCTTCAGTTCCTCATATTATGGGTGTGAGCATTCAGCCTCACCATTAGATTTAATATACTTTACCAGGCCTTTGTTCATAGCAAGTGAGATGGAGGAAGCAAATGTGCCAAAGAAGGAGACTCTTGGTGACTATTTTCAAGAGTATGAATCTCAATATAAGAGGTTCAAGGATCACCTAAACTTCAAAAGGTTTTGAAATATCAAGGAGGATAAAATACCTAGAAATCATGATAGAAGCAAAAGGTGCAAATAGAATGATTAGGGTAGATTCTTCCTATCTAATTTTGATGGATCACCTAAATGTTTAGCTAGGGCTTGGGTGGAGGAGCTAAACACCTATTTTTAGCAGCACCAAGTTTCAGAATATGAAGCCATTAGAGTTGCAGCGCTGCATCTTCAAGGTAAGGCTTATGCTTGGTGGTTATTTGAATCCTTTTCATTAAGAAATGAAAATATATCTACTTATGCAAGGTTCACTAGGAGGGTAGTGGAAAGGTTTGATGAGAAACATTCTGAAACATCTTTGGTTGAGCTAGTCAAGCGAAAACAAACAAAACCTTTACATGGGTTGGAATGATCTATAAACCCCACTCCATTTCAGCAAACTATTGAAAGGGATGAAACTTTGGAGAATACCTTTCTAGAGGCAAGATCCTTATTTCATCAAAAAATCTCTTCTGAAATAGAGGATATGGAGATCTCGTTTCCAAAAGAGGATTCTCTTATTGATGGTAAGATAACTTCCATGGATGTTGAAGAGTAGGATAAGGCTAGAGGTAAAAACGTTGTCACAATAGGAGCATATCTAGTTCCTCAAGATGAGGGAGAGGGAGCACTTGCTCCAATGAGAAGAGTTCTTGTATGTGCACAAGAAATTCCAAAGAGTCTCACATGTGGAGATCAAGGCACAGTCCATAAGCAACATGTGCTATCATTGATAGATTGTGAGACCTTGAAATGAAAGAAGAGGATAGGGAGAATGATCTGCATCATATGACTAGGAACACACACCCCTATCTATATCAGAAGATTGATGCACATAAGAGGTAGACTGATTTGCGCAGTGAGAGAAAGGACAAAGAAGTCCTCTCATGTATGTAGTCTACTCTTGACATTGATGTCTCATTACATGGGAGCATTCCACCTGGGAGACTACCAGATCAGGATATGATGGGAGATGATTCACATCTAGTTGCACCACTCATTGATTCCAGAGGGGTTAGCACCTTAGGAGGATTTGACACAGCATAGAGAGTCTGGGATAGGCTCAAGGAGGAGGGAGACATTCTCCCAATATCAGTATTACCAACTCTCACCAAGCATCTTGCATTGAGAGAAGATGTTTTTTGGATGGATGGCACCATCAAGGTGCAAGGAGACCCTTCCAAGGCCTTGGAGAATCAGAAGATACTTCCACATTGGAAGGACTCTTCCATATGTGGTAGGATTTGGTGGCCACACATGTTTACATTGGCCAAGTTGAGAAATTTTTTGATGGGTGACAACTTTTTAAGGAAGGATAGCCTCCAAGAACTTCCACCTTCTCTAGAGCATGAGTAGCTATAGGAGGAGAAACAGAGGAAATATTACAACATCTAGGTGTATGAATTTGGCATGGGAAATGTTAAAGAAGAGAACAACAACATGACAGGTGCTTCACATGATAGATCAGCAGCACTGTCATTATTGAGTATTGAACCTTATTGGAGGTCCCAGCTATTAGTGGAATACTCCAAGGATCTATTTTCATGTAGAGTGCTTTATGGCCAGTTATTTGATGGGAGATATGCAGTGGTAGATGGGGTCATCTATTTTTAGAATATAGTCTTCTTGACTAGAGCCTCTAAGCTCAAGGAGAAGCTACTAGATGCAGCATATGAAGGGTTGCTCTCCAAACCCACTAGTTTTATAAGAGCATACCGTACTATCCTAGAAGAATTCATTTGGTAAGGCTTCAAAGAGGACATGCACCATCATATGTGGAGATGCATGGCTTATTTCGAGGATGAGGATAGACATGATCCTCTGGTTGAGTTATCACAACCACTTCCTTTCTCATTGAGAGTGAGAGGAGGCCCATCAATAAGCCACCTTACTAGCTTGAACGAAGTACATGGTAAATATTGTATTCCTGTACATCATGATTCATTTATTATGTATTTGCATTTCCTTACCATTCATGTGCAGGGCATTGCTTCAAGAGGGGGCACTCTTTCTTCTAGAATTTATGGTCTACTAGAGGCCATAACCAACATTGATGATGGCCACTCCCGAGGAGATCTTGGGGAGATGATATCTTATGCATGATATGCTCAATTTGCACCATACACCATACATCTTCTCCAAGCTTGTGAGGAGATTGGGGCAGCAAAAAAGTGGTTGGGAAACCACTCATCATGCCATATTCTAAAGTATTTAGGAGAAAAAATGAGCTAGTTGCACTTGAGGGACCATTTCCCTTCTCCATTACTACACATGGCAGCAACCATTACTTTGATTGTGATCCCACATGTTGATGATGTTCTTATTATTGGTGGGGACATGATTAGAGGGATGACACGTTGGTTGAATGTGTCCATTGGGGATGAAACTTCCCACACTTATTCATACTTCAAGGGGAGAATGGGACATCATATTGCTACTACATTATATTACTTGTTTCCATATGAAGGGAGCCATATGATTGATATATGTCCTTGGGAGGAGCCTCTCACATGGGAGGAGTTTTTCTATGAATTACCATGTTGGAGGATGATTCATTTTATATGGATGATAGCTTGGAGAAAGGAGCTTCACATGGGGATGAAGGTTCCCTATATTTTGCAGATATATCATTTCTGTTGCTTGAGGACAAGCAACATTTGGGAGGGGAAGATTGTAATATTCCTAAATTAGCATGCAAATAATTGGAATATTAATTTTTCTCTTGACATCTATTTAGATGAATAAATGGGTAAAGAGGCCCATAAATCTCTTTAGTAGGCATAAAATCCCTCTTAATGTGAAAAGAGATCATATTAATAGCTGGATAAAGCACCCTCATGTGTGAACAGGGGCTAATGCATGTGGACAAGGTCAAGTTTGACCAAGTCAACAGTGATGGTATGGAGGGAGTGAATCATCAATAGATACAGCCAATGTGAATGTCGATCAGTTTAGATAGTCAGAATAAATCCACCTTGGGTGTGAAAGGAGAAAATGCATGGAGACTAGGTCAAGGTTAACCAAATCAAACAACACTGTAAATAAGAGAGTGGAGCTAGAGAAGACAGCGTAGTTTTGAAGGAAGAGTCTTTGCATGGAAGTAACCTCATAAATGGGTGGGGACCCATGGTGAGGAAGCTCATAAAGTATATAATGGATGGAATGGTAGCCATTTGGGGCATTTAGAATATTTTTTTATGTTTGAGTCTTATGACTTATTGCACGCTTCGGCTGTTTAGCTAGGTTTGTTGTATTGTTTAGTACAAGGGTATTCTCATGCGGGAATTCCCCACTCTTTCTTGGAGGAGTTATTGAAGGAATATAAGAGGAGGATTCTAGACTTCATTTCCACCATTCGGTATTGGGCCAAGTATTCACCTACAACCACAACATATTCTTCTTGAGGAACTACGTTATTTTTCATGGTGTTGCAGTGGAAGGGTCAAAACCCCTGATTGTGAGCTAGTTTCCTAGTGAAAGGATCAGCCAGTAAGGAGGAGATACAACTATTTCTTTGTTTTCTTAGACATATTTATTCAAAGCTTTAGTCAGGCAGTGTGATTCAACCACATATCTGCAATATATACTTTTTGTATCTCATGCCTATCAAGAAACCCTTGACGGGTTATCTTGGAATTGTGTAAAAGAGACTAGATCTTAGTTTTTCAGCTCTCTTGAGTAATATATCAGCAGATCCATTTCTCTCTCTATTTTTTTAGTATAAACCCTAATTAAAACTATGTTGTTACTTAATTCATAATTTTTTTGTTGCAGTAGTCATGGGGTTGCAGTTTTTTTTGGCTGTTCTGGGATTGGGAGGCTTGTTGAACTAAGAAAAAATTATTTGTTTATGATTTCCTTACATATTTGGTTGCTATTATGTATAAAATAATGGATCCATGGGATTTTATTGACTTCTATAACATAATTTTCTAAAAAGTGCATTTGTGGTGCATATATTGTTGATTTTCCCATTTGAGAATATTACAGTGGTATCAGAGCTCTAATCTCAGCTCAGCCTGTATACTTCAGCCATTATGTCATATAAAGAGGCTCCTCATAGGAAGGAGAAGATATGCAGAAGAGATCAAAGCAAAACCTTATTGTAAGGAGGGAAGGAGTTCTCAAAACTTCTTCTTCAAACTTTGCAGTGTATTAGAAAAGACATCAAAGAGACGAGGGAAAGACATGGAGATCCCTCAAAAATATTTTTACATGAGAAAATATTCAGTTCCTCATATTATGGGTGTGATAATTCAGCCTCACCATTAGATTTACAACGCTTTACCAAGCCTATGTTCATAGCAAGTGAGATGGAGGAAGGAAATGTGCCAAAGAAGGAGACTCTTGGTGACTATTTGCAAGGGTATGAATATCATCTAAGAGGTTCAAGGATCACCTAAACTTCCAAGGGTTTTGCAAGATCAAGGAGGATAAAATACCTAGCAACCATGATAGAAGCACAAGGTGCAAGCAGAATGATGAGGGTAGATTCTTCCTATCTACTTTTGATGGATCACCTAAATGTTCAGCTAGGGCTTTGGTGGAGGAGCTAAACACCTATTTGCAGTAGCACCAAGTTTCAAAAGATGAAGGCATTAGAGTTGCAGTGCTGCATCTTGAAGGTAAGGCTTATTCTTGGTGGTTATTTGAATTCTTTTCATTAAGAAATGCAAATATATCTACTTATGCAAGGTTCACTAGGAGGGTAGTGGAAAGGTTTGATGAGAAACATCTTGAAACATCTTTGGTTGAGCTAGTCAAGCCAAGAAAAACAAAACCTTTGCATGGGCTTGAATGATCTATAAACTCCACTCCATTTCAGAAAACTATTGAAGGGGATGAAACTTTGCAGAATACCTTGCTGGAGGCAAGATCCCTATTTCATCAAGAACAATCTTCTGAAAAAGAGGATATGGAGATCTCGTTTCCAAAAGAGTATCCTCTTATTGATGATAAGATAACTTCCATGGATGTTGAAGAGGAGGATAAGGCTGGAGGTAACAACGTTGTCACAATAGGAGCATATCTAGTACCTCAAGAAGAGGGAGAGTGAGCACTTTCTCCAATGAGAATAGTTCTTGTATGTGCACAAGAAATTCCAAAGAGTCTCGCATGTGGAGATCAAGGCACAGTCCATGAGCAGCATGTGCTATCACTGATAGATTGTGAGACCTTGAAGATGAAAGAAGAGGATCGAGAGAAGGATATGCATCATATGAATAGGATCACACACAACTATCTATTTCAAAATATTGATGCATATAAGAGGTAGATTGATTTGCACAGTGAGAGCAAGGAAAAGTAGTCCTCTCATGTATGCAGTATACTCTTGACATTGATGTCTCATTACATGGAGGCATTCCACCTGGGATACCACCAGATCAGGAGATGATGGGAGATGCTTCACATCTAGTTACACCACTTTTTTATTCCAAAGGGGTGAGAACCTTAGGAGGATTTGACACAGTGTAGAGAGTCTGGGGTAGGCTCAAGGAGGAGGGAGACGTTCTCCCAATATCAGTATTACCCACTCTCACCAAAAATCTTGCATTGAGAGAAGATGTTTTTGGGATGGATGGCACCATAAGGGTGCAAGGAGACCCCTCCATGGCCTTGGAGAATCAAAATATACTTCCAAATTGGAAGGACTCTTCCATATGTAATAGGAGTTGGTGGCCACACATGTTTACATTGTCCAAGTTCAGAAAGTTTTTGACGGGTGAAAGCTTTTTAAGGAAGGCTAGCCTCCAAGAACTTCCACCTTCTCTAGAGTATGAGCAGTTGCAAGAGGATAAACAGAGGAAATATTGTAGCATCTAGGTGTATGACTTTGGCATGGGAAATGTCAAAGAAGAGAGAAGCAACATGACAGGTGCTTCACATGATAGATCAATAGTGCTGTCATTATTGAGTATTGATCCTTATTGGATGTCCCAGCTATTAGATGAATACTCCAAGGATCTCTTTTCATGTAGAGTGCTTGATGACAATTTATCTGATGGGAGATATGCAGTGGTAGATGGGGTCATATATTTTCATAATAGATTCTTCTTGACTAGAGCCTCTAAGTTCAAGGAGAAGCCACTAGATGCAATATATGAAGGCTTGCTCTCCAAACCCACTGGTTTTATAAGAGCATACCGTAATATCCTGGAAGAATTCATTTGGTAAGGCTTCAAAGAGGACATGCACCTTACTAGCTTGAACCAAGTACATGGTAAAGATTGTATTCCTGTACATCATGATTCATTTATTATGTATTTGCATTTCCTTACCATTCATGTGCAGGGCATTGCTTCAAGAGGGGGAACTCTTTCTTCTAGACTTTATGGTCTACTAGAGGCCATAACCAGCATTGATGATGGCCACTCCCGAGGAGATCTTGGGGAGATGATATCTTATGCATGGTATGCTCAATTTTCACCATACACGATATATCTTCTCCAAGCTTGTGAGGAGATTGGGGCAGCAAACAAGTGGTTGGGAAACCACTCATCATGCCATATTCTAAAGTAGTTAGGAGCAAAAATAAGTTGGTTGCACTTGAGGGACCATTGTCCTTATCCATTACTACACACGGCAGCTAGCATGACTTTGATTGTGATCCCATATGTTGATGATGTTCTTATTATTGGTGGGGACATGATTAGAGGGATGACACATTGGTTGAATGTGTCCATTGGGGATGAAAATTCCCACACTTATTCATACTTCAAGGGGAGCATGGGACATCATATGGCTGCTAAATTATATTACTTGTTTCCTTATGAAGGGATCCATACGATTGATTTATGTCTTTGTGAGGAGCCTCTCACATGGGAGGAGTTTTTCTATGAATTACCATGTTGGAGGATGATTCATTTTATATGGATGATAGCTTGGAGAAGGGAGATTCACATGGGGATGAAGGTTCCCTATATTTTGTAGATATATCCTTTCATTTGCTTGAGGACAATCAACATTTGGGAGGGGAAGATTGTAATATTCCTAAATTAGCATGCAACTAATTGGAATATTAATTTTTCTCTTGAAATATTATTAGATGAATAAATGGGTAAGGAGGCCCACATATCTCTTTAGTAGGCATAAAATCCCTCTTAATGTGAAAAGGGATCATATTCATAGCTGGATAAATCATCCTCATGTGTGAATAGGGGCTAATGCATTTGGACAAGGTTAAGTTTGACCAAGTCAATAGCACTGGTATAGAGGGAGTTAATCATCAATAGAGACAGCCAGTGTGAATGTGGATCAGTTTAGATAGTCAGAATAAAGCCAAATTGGGTGTGAAATAAGACAATGCATGGATACTAAGTCAAGGTTGAAAAAATCAAACAACGTTGTGAATAAGAGAGTGGAGCTAGTGAAGACAACATAGTTTTGAAGGAAGAGTCTTTGCATGGAAGTAACCTCATAAATGGGTGGCACCCATGGTGAGGAAGCTCATCAAGTATATAATAGAGGGAATGGCAGCAATATGGGGCATTAAAAATATTTTTTTATGTTTTATTCTTATGACTTATTTCATGCTTCAGCTGTTTAGCTGGGTTTACTGTATTGTTTAGTACAAGGGTATTCTCATGCGGGAATTACCCACTCTGCCTTGGAGGACTTGTTGAAGGGATATGAGAGGAGGATTATGGGATTCATTTCCACCATCTAGCATTGGGCCAAGTAGTCACCTATAGCCACAGTGCACTCTCCTTGAGGAACTGCATTATTTTTCATGGTGTTGCAGTGGAAGGGTCAAAACCCCTGATTGTGAGCTAGTTTCCTAGTGAAAGGATCAGCCTTTCACCTGGAGAGATAGTAAGGAGCTACAAATATTTCTTTGTTTTCTCAACCACATTTATGCAGAGGTTTAGTTAAATAGTGTGATTCAGCC
The DNA here is from genome assembly GCA_034641835.2 of Pinus albicaulis. NCBI lineage: Eukaryota > Viridiplantae > Streptophyta > Pinopsida > Pinales > Pinaceae > Pinus > Pinus albicaulis. Next base: position 648,186 of record JAXQQM020071194.1, on the reverse strand, counting down.
ATAGATCTGTAGTATATACTTTTTTTATCTCATTCCTATCAAGAAACCCTTGCTGGGTTATCTTGGAATTGTGTAAAAGAGACTAGATCTCAGTTTTTCAGCTCTCTTGAGTAATATATCATCAGATCCATTTATCTCTCTATTTTTGTAGTATAAACCCTCATTAAAACTATGTTGTTACTTGCTTCATAATTTTTGTGTTGCAGTAGTCATGGGGTTGCAGTGTTTTTGGACTGTTCTGGGCTTGGGAGACTTGTTTAACTAAGCAAAAATGATTTTTTTCTAACGTCCTTGCATATTTGGCTGCTATTATGTATAAACCAATGGATACATGGGCTGTTATTAACTGTTATAACATAAATTTATGAAAAATGCGTTTTTGGTGCCTATATTGTTGATTTTCCCATTTGGGAATATTACAATGATTCCCCCTTAGTCAACCAACCAGAATGTTGGGAAAAATACTAAGAGGGGGGGAGAGGGGGGATGGGGGGGGGGGGGGGGGGGTTGAATCAGTATTTATAACTTAATAAAATATTTTAATTTTTCTTTACTGAATTCCATACGTAGATTTTATGAACCCAACTCGCGTATACACGTGCATATACCAAAAGGAACTAGCATATACTGATATAATTTTATTGTTTAGAAAAACAATCTTTAACTCGGTTTATTAGTCATGCATCTATTAGATAATAAAAAAATATGTGCAGTAACAGTAGAATGAAACATCACACAATAGTAACACACATGAACACCAAGATTTAAGGTGGAAACCCAATTCGGGAGAAAACCACCGTTGTTGTCGTCTCTGCCTTCAATTTTTATTATATGGAGCACTGATTAAAACTTTTTACTGATGCAAACTCATATCATTACGCAAGCATCTACTTGTAGAAGACTGCAACCTTCTCTTGCTCTTCAGCTGCTACTGGAAGGGAGCTACAACCCCCTTGCTTCACGTTTACCAGTCACTTCTGGAAGGGAGCTTCAACCCCTTGATTAGAATACCAGCTACTACTGGCAGGAAGCTTCTACTTCCATACTGACAGCTTCAACCCTCATAACCATTGCAGACCATGTTTCATCAATTTTCATACTGGATCAAACAACATCAACACAACTCTTCATAAACATCAACAACCATAAAATTTTCCCAATAATTCAACCAGAACAGTGAGATCACTGTAACCAGAACTCATAAATAACCCAAAATTTAGAATAAATATGCAAATACAAACTCAATCGTGAACATTCATCAACTTAAAATGCATGCACTACTTCGCTTCACTGAACCTGCATGTATACGCGCTTTCCATCACACAAACCTGTGTATAGCTCTTTGAATACTGTTTTTCAGAATGTAATTAGTCTCAGATCCAGATATGAGGCTTTCAGTTATATATCTTTAGAAATGGAGAACCCTTCATCAGTTAGTCACCATCAACCATGTTTATTCTCACATTGATCAAATTTGTACATATTCAATTTAGCAGCATATACAGTATTCAAGAAACCCAGATATACAAGAAGAATTCATTGACAGACAGTATAAATGTAGCATAAATAAGCAGATAAACTCTGTAATAAGCTTCAGAAAACCCTGACTGCCATATGCGCCTTTTCTGAGACAAATCCACGTATATACGCGCTTTTTCAAAGACAAACTAGCGTATAGATCTGTGAATAATAAATTTGCATTTTGTTTTAAATCTATAGAAATTACCCATATTTCTTCACTGTACTTCGGCAAGCTTGCGCCAAATTATAGATCTAATCATCTCTTCAATGGATCACACAAAAGCATAGTCATTTCAGATCTAGAGATCCTGAACCATCATTGTATCCATGGGTGCATCATAGATTCAATTCTATCAATTAAAACAAATTTCATCCCATGTAGATATACCTAAGAGAAAATTATTCAGTAACAACCCTTACTCATGCACCCCTTGCACTATGATCTTCTTCTCCTTATATAGATGTAGCCTTTACCAATACCATGAGTAAAAACCACACAACATCCTATGGTATTCTTGGACAAAATCAAATAGACAAATCAATGTTCAATATTGTGGGCTAATACCATGGTAATTCCCCTTGGTATCAAACTTTTTGGAGCACAAAAGGCATATGCGACTTGGAACGTACCTATCTGCGTGTATACGCGACTTGGCCTTTACAAACCCACGTATAGATCCTGCAATATCAAAATTATCCAATCTTTTGCTGGTCATGATACAATTCTTCTGATAGACTGCAGAGCCTCTCCAGGAAGACACGTACTCCATCCTTTGCCAGAGAGTTTCCATCAAGGACAACATTACAATATATTAGGTCATAGGAAATATTTTGCCAACAATCTCCCCCTTTGGACTTGATGGCAACTATGATGGTGTTTGATCGTCACAATCAGATAGATACATTAAGAATAACCATAACCTTTATTCAAACACCAAAATACTTCGAAATACTCTCCCCCTTTGACATCAAGGGCAAAGGGCAGATCAAATACAAAACCAAAGTTTTGTTTTCTTTACAATTCAGCAAAAACTCATACACGGTTTTATGCACAATAACTTGCGTATATAAGTGATTCTCCTTTATAGAACCCGCATATCGAATTTAATCTTCTGAAATTAATCAGACTTGATCAGAAAGGCAGAGAAAACTCCTAGATTTTGTCTGAGATATTCGAATGCTTCCCTGGGAATAGGTTTAGTAAATATATTAGCAACTTGTTCTTTCGAGGGAACATTCTCCAATTTGACCTTTTGTTCAAGCACTTCTTCACGTAGAAAGTGATACTTGATAGGAATGTGCTTAGTCCCTGAATGCATAACTGGATTCTTTGAGATACTAATAGCACTTGTATTATCACATAAAATGGATATGGGAGGTGAACATTTGATTTGAATGTCTTGTAGAGTTTGCATCATCCAAAGGAGTTGTGTGCAACATGATGCAGCAGCCACATATTATGCTTCTACTGTAGATAAGGCAATAGAACTTTGTTTCTTGCTGAACCAATATACTAATCGGGGCCCCATATAGAATGCACCACCACTAGTGCTTTTTCGATCATCCACATTTCTAGCCCAATCCGCATCTTTGTAAGCATGAAGAGTGAGATCAGCACTCTTTGGATACCATAGACCAAAGTCTTGAGTCCCTTGTAGATATTTGAATATTATTTTTACAGCCTAAAGGTGCGACTCTTTTGGATTAGCTTGAAATCATTCAACAATCCCAACTGCATGCATAATGTCAGGTCTTGTCCTGGTTAGATAAAGCAGACTTGCAATCATGAATATATATTCGGGTTGATTCACCATGGGAGAATCATCATAAGAACTTAGGTTACATCCAGTTACCATTGGCATACTCACAGGTTTGCAGTCTTCCATCCCATATTTCTTCAGAATTTTCTTAAGATATTTTGCTTGTGATAAAAATATGTCATATGTTGCTTGTTGCACTTGTAAGCCAAGAAAAAAAGTTAGTTCCCCAGGTAAAGACATTTCAAATTATTGTTGCATGACAAAAGAAAATTTCTAACTCATGGACTCTTCATTACTCCCAAAAATGATGTCATCAACATATACAACTACAATCAATAGTTTATCATTTTCAATTTTTGTGTATAAGTTGCTATCAACAGATCACTTTGAAAAACCTTGTTGATGAAGATATTTGTCAAGACGATAGTACCATGCCCTTGGAGCTTGTTTGAGACCATATAAAGCCTTTTTAAGTTAGCAAACAATTTTTTATCATTTCCCAAAATGAATCCTTGTGGTTGTTCTATATAGAATTATTCTTCTAGATCACCATTGAGGAAAACAGATTTAACATCCATTTGATAAAATTTGAACTGTTGAAAGCTTGAAAAGGCAAGAAACATTCTTATGGCTTCAAGTCTAGCTATAGGAGCAAATTTTTCTTCAAATTCTATACCTTCTTGTTGAGCATATCCTTTACAAACAAGTCTAGCTTTATTTCTAATAACATCTCCATTTTCATTTAACTTATTTTTGAATATTTATTTTGTTCCAATCACATTTTTATCATGAGGTCTTGGAATCAATTCCCAAGTATGATTCTTTTCAATCTGATCAAGTTATTCATTCATGGCTTGAATCCAACATTCATATTTACTAGCTTGATTTACATTTTGTTGTTCAATAGTGGATAAAAATGCCAGATAGCTAGGAGATCCTACAATAGTTCTTCTTATTTGGACACCTGATCCCTTTTCTCCCAAAATTTGAGAATCTGGATGATTCTTTTGTACATACCTAGATGGAGCTTTTTCAGGTAGATCTTCTTTTGTTTCTTCACTGGGTTCACCTTCTATATTTTTTCTATTTGATGAGGGAAAATATACATCATCATCATCTTCATTTGTTGTTGTTATTTACTTTTTAGGAGCTGAGAGAGACTCATCAATTACAACATCAATACATTCAAAAATTTTCCTAAGTCTTTTATTGTAACACTTATATGCTTTAATTCTTGAAGAGTAGCCAAGAAATATTCCTTCATCTAATCTTGGTTCAAATTTACCAAGTTTTTCATCATTTTTCTTGATAAAACATTTGCTTCCAAAAACTCTAAAATACTTTACAGTGGGAGGATTTCCATAACAGAGTTCATAAGGAATTTTATGGCTATTTACTCAAACATGAGATTTGTTAAGAATTTTTACTACAGTATATGTTGCTTCTCCCCAAAAAGTATCAGGAGTTCCAGATTCATCAAGCATAGCTCGAGCCATTTGTTGAATTGTTCTATTCATCCTTTCTGCCATGCCATTTTTTGTGGGGTTCCAGCTACAGAAAAATGTCTTTTTATGCCATGATGTTCACAAAAATCAAAGGATTCATCTGATATATAGTCTCCTCCTTGGTTAGATCTAAGACATTTGATTTTTAGATCTAATTCATTTTCAACCAAATCTTTGAATATCTTAAATTTTTTGAATGCTTCATCTTTTTGTTTCAGTAACCTAATCCAACACATTCTAGAGAAGTCATAAATAAATAAAATACATTATTGTTCTCCACGTGGTGACTTTTTTCTTACCGGACAACATAAATCAGTATGTATAAGTTCAACAGGGTTACTTTTTGATCCTTCTTTGGTATTAAATTGCACTCTGCTTTGCTTACCGAATTGGCAAGATTTTCATATGGTACTTTTAGGTAGAGTGATGCTGGGAAGATCACGAACAACTTTGAGTCTGCTAGATTTGTTGATTTGAGAGAAACTCAAATGCCCCAATCTTCTTTTCCATAACCATTTTTCTCAAGATTTACCCAAGTAACATTGTTCTTTTCAACCTTTCAATACATACATATTGCTTGGTGTTCTAGTTCCTTTTATTACCGTTTTTCCTGTGTCAAGTTCACGTACCACTCATTATTTTAAACTAAAGAAAACTTCATTTCCTTGATCACACATTTGACTCACACTCAACAGGCTATGTTTTAGCCCATCCACATACATAACATTGTTTTCTTTTACCTTTTCTTTTAGAAAAACATAATCTTTTCCTTTATTGACAACAGGAGTATCTTTTCCAAAGGTAACCTTCTTTTCTCTTTCTAGAGCATTGTATGCAAGGAGTTTATTTCTATCACCTGTCATGTGTTTTGAGCATCTACTATCAATGTACAATTTATTTTCTTCCCCTTCTACAAATAAGGCTATGCCACGGTTCTCAACCTGTAAGTCCTTCTTTCTCCATACCTTGGAATTTGAAGGTATATGCTCTTTTGGTTGAAGTTTTCTCCTACATTTAGATTCTCCATGACCAAAGTTATTGCAATAAGCGCATTCAATTTCATTTTGAAGAGGAGAAAAGTTGTTATAAGTATTCTTCTTTATTCCAGTCTCATTTCTTTTCTTTCTTGCTTCTCTGGTCATTATGGTTTTGTATGCAACACATTGAACAACTTTATGACCAAAATTACGACATGAGAAAAATTTCCCATTGAAGAATACATTTCTATGATCATGAAACCTTCTATTTGTGTTTACCTAGTGATTGGTATTTTTCTGATTGATATTTCTATTAATGTTCTTTGTATTGAAGTGGTCATGCTTTACCTGTGGAGTTTCTCTGTTCTCTTGCTGAGTGACAGAATGTCGTAGGTTGGCTTTAGTTGCATTTAGATAGCTTGGTGGTGAAGACTGAGAGGATTCTCCAATATACCCAAGACATTTCATTACAAAAGTAGAGCATTGAACCTTGATAATTTCATCTAAGGTTTTAGTTCCTTTAGAAAATCTAAGATTTAAAGTTTTCTCTTTCTCAATTTCCTTTCTTAGACTTACTATTTCACATTCTAATTTCTCATTGTGCTTCTCTTTTTCTATAAGCTAATTATTTAGAGTATATATGGAAATTTTGTTTCTTCCAAACATATTTTGAGCTGATTAATTTATTCAAGAAAATAATTTTCTTCTAGAGCATCCATAAAGGTATCTTTAGCCTCACTAGAGTCTTTTTCAAAATCCATGAGTAGTCTAACATCTTGATCAGATTCACCTTATTCGCTATTTGATAGCCCATCACTATCTTCATGAGTATAATAACTTTTTCTATTGATAAACCGATTCTTATTTCCTTTTGCCACTTCCTTTCCTTTTTCATGTATTTATTTATGTGGACACTTAGTAGGATAATGACCAACTCTTCCATGAGAAAAACATTTAAAAGGAAGCTTACCTATGAACCTTCCAGTGCCAAGTTGTAGCTTCTTTACAAAAGTTATCTCATCCTATTCTGAAACATACCCTGATCCTTCTTGTTCTTCTAGTCCTTTTGCAGCAGCTCTAAAGACAGCTTCTTCGACTTCAGATGGACCTCCTTTTCTCATTTCACAAGCAGTAAAAATACCATGAAGTTGAACAATAGTAAGTGTTTAAAGATCCTGCTTCTCTTTAATAGCAGACACTTTTGACTCGAATTTGGGAGTTAGAGATATTAAAACCTTTTCTACCAGAGTAGTATCAGTTATAGTTTTACCCAGATTTATCATACGATTTACAATATCATCTAGACGTAAAAAGAAACTAGAAATGCTTTCCTCATTATGCATCCTGAGATTTTCATATTGAATTCTGGGAGTTTGGAGTTTAGCACTTTTTACCTTAGTATCACCTTCATATTTTAGAATGATTTTGTCCCATATATCCTTTGTTGTATTCAACTGCATGACTTTGACAAATTCTGATTCAGTCAGACTTCTCAATAATGCATTGACCGCATTTGCATTGGTTTCATAGTTCTTTCTTTCTACTACATCTGTTGGAACTGATGTTGGATATTGATAACCTCCTTCAACTATGGCCCATACATCTACTCCAAGAGACTGAAGATAGGATATTGTCCTTGTTTTCTAGAAGATTAAATTGTTTCCGTTGAAGAGAGGAGGCCTAATAGATGTTGTCCCATCTTGATTTCTCATCTTAATTGATCTTCCTTCTAGCGATTAAGCTTCTTCAGAAGAACCTACTTTGAAACCAATTGTTGGGAAAAATAATGAGAGGGGGGTGGGGGGGTGAATCAGTATTCAAAACTTACTGAAATATTTTACTTTTTCTTTACTGAATTCCATACATGGCTTTTATGAATCCAACTCGCATATACACGCACATATACCAAAATAAACTAGCGTATACTGATATAATTTTATTATTTAGAAAAAAAATATTTAACTCATTTTATCAGTCATGCATCTATTAGATAATCAAAAAATATGTTCAGTAACAGCAGAATGAAACATCACACAATAAAAACACACATGAACACCAAGATTTAAGGTGGAAACCCAATTCGAGAGAAAACTACCATTGTTGTCATCTCTATCTTCAATGTTTATTATATGCAACACTGATTACAACTTTGTAATAATGCAGACTCATATCAGTACGTAGGCATCTACTTGTAAAAGGCTGCAACCTTCTCTCATTCTCCAGCTGCTACTGGAAGGGAGCTACAACCCCCTTCCTTCACGTTTACCAGTCACTTCTAGAAGGGATATTCAACCCCCTGATCAGAACACTAGCTACTACTGGCAGGAAGCTTCTACTTCCATATTGACGGCTTCAACCCTTAGAACCATTGCAGACCACGTTTCATCAATTTTCATACTAGATCAAAAAGGATCAACACAACTCTTCATAAACATCAACAACCATAAACTTTACCCAATACTTCAACCTGAACAATGAGATCATTGTAACCAGAACTCAGAAATAACCCAAACTTCAAAATAAATATACAAATACAAACTCAATCCTGAACATTCATCAACTTAAAATGCATGCACTACTTTGCTTCACTGAACTAGCATGTAATACACGCTTTCTTTCACACAAACCTGTGTATAGCTCTCTAAATACTATTTTTTCAGAATGTAATTAGTCTCAGATCTAGATCTGAGGCTTTCAGTCATATATCTTTAGAAATACAGAACCCTACATCAGTTAGTCACCATCAACCATGTTTATTCTCACATTGATCAAATTTGTACATATTCAACTTAGCAGCATATACAGTATTTAAACAACCCAGATCTACAAGAAGAATTCATTGACAAACAGTAGAAATGTAGCAGAAATAAGCAGATAACCTATGCAATAAACTTCATAAAACCCTGACTGCCATACGCGCCTTTTCTAAGAAAAATTCGTGTATATACGTGCTTTTTCAAAGACAAACTAGCATATAGATCTGTGAATAATAAATTTGCAGTTTGCTTTAGATCTATAGAAATTACCCAGATTTATTCACTTTACTTTAGCAAGCGTGTGCCAGGTTATAGATCTAATAATATATTCAATGGATCACACAAAAGCATATTCATTTCAGATCTATATATCCTGAACCATCATTGTATCCATGGGTGCATCATAGATTCAGTTCTATCAATTAAAACAGAGTTCATCCCATGTAGATATACCTCAGAGAAACTTATTCAGTAACAACCCTTACTCATGCACCCCTTGAACTATGATCTTCTTCTCATTATATAGATGTAGCCTTTACCAATACCACGAGTCAAAACCACACAACAGCCTATGTTATTCTTGGACGAAATCAAATCGACAACTCAGCATTCAATACTGTGGGCTAATACCATGGAAATGCCCCTTGGTATCAAACTTTTTGGAGCACAAAAGGAATATGCAACTTGGAACGTACTTATCCGCGTGTAAACACGACTTGGCATTTACAAAACCGCATATAGATCCTACAATATCAAAATTATCCAATCTTCTGCTGGTCATTATACAATTCTTCTGATAGACTGTAGAGCCTCTCCAGGAAGACATGCACTCCATCCTTTGCCAGAGACTTTCCATCAAGGACAAAATTACAATATATTAGGTCATAGGAAATATTTTTCCAACACAGAATACATATCCATGATCAAAATCCTACTTTAACTTACAGGCACAAGACCAAATATCATGCATGCAATTGGGATTGTTGGACAATTCCAAGCAAATACAATAGAAACTCATCTTTAGGAAGTAAAAATAATATTCAAATATATACAAGACATTGAAGACTTTTATGGTGTGCCAAAGATGAAAATATTACTCTTGATTCTTACACAGATGCATATTGGGCAAGAAATGTTGATGACAGAAAAAAACTAGTGGAGGAGCATTCTACAAGGGGCCCCACTTGGTATCATGGTTCAATAAAAAACAAAGCTCCATTTCATTATCTACTTCAAAATCATAATATGTTTTTGTTACATCTTGTTGCACAAAACTTCTCTAGATGATGAAAACATTGCTAAGATATTCAAATCAATTGTTCTCCACCCATTTCCATTCTATGTGATGATACAAGTTCCATTAGTATTTCGAAAAATCATGTTATGCACTGTAAGACCAAGTATATTGCAATTACAATCATTTTATAAGATAATGTGTGCTTGAACAAAAGGTCAAACTGGAATATGTTCCCTCAAAAGAAGTTGCTGATATATTTAAAAAACCTCTTCCATGTGATGCATTTGAATATATCTGATAGAAATTATGAGTGGTCTCTTCTTCATCACTGTATTAATTATTCTGATCAATTATTAAAGTTTAGGGGGAGTAATTTATATGTTTTCTTGATAATGATTCACATGGTTGTTTTGATATCCATTCTTTTTATTACTGATAATGCATTTGGTATAGTCACCGTGAAAAGGTACATATAGTACAGGCTGAGGGGGAGCTATAGTCATGAAGTTTCATTACTTTAATTTCTATACATGGATCCTATGAAGAAAAATCACATATATACGTGAGTAATGACTTAAAAAGTTGTGTATGTTTTTCCATGATGAAGGAACAAGCTCAAAAAAAGCTTTGATTTTTCTTGCTGATTCTGGAATTAGTTGATTACAGTCTGAAAATGTTGCTTTGGTGACCTATCTGATGTGTCACACCAATTTCTAGTCATCTAACCTATTACTATTATATGGACTAAAGTACACCATGTAAGACCAATTTTACCATAGTAAAATTTCTTTCACTATGAGAAATAATTTAATAACCCATAGTTTATTAAGTTATTTCTGGTCTAAACAGGAAACCCCACGAGGAATAATTAAATCAATATTTATTTGTTTGGTTTTCCTCTAGGGATAGTTAACTAAACCACTATTTAATTAATATTACTGGTCATATTTAACCTAAAACAAGAGAATTAATTAGATAAATTATAATTTATCTTATTATTTTCTAGGAATAATTATTTAAATCATTATTTAATAATATTCCTTGTTAAATTTGACTAAATCATTTATAAATAATTGAATAAAGCATTATTTATTTAATTTTTCCTTAACCTCATCCTTGAAATAATAAATAAATAATTTATTTATTTATTATTTCTAAATAAAGGGATTTAACCAATTCTAAATTCATTTTCCCTCTACCAAAAATAATAAAATATTCCAAGTAAGTTGGATCTAGATTTGGTTAATAATATTTTAGCTATGCACCAATATCTAAACTAACTCAATATTTTGTTATAAATAGAAGGTTTTTCCATTCAGTCACCACATTTTTTCACCTTTTGATCACCTTTTGATCTATGCTTTTGGTCTGACTTTGATCCTCCATCATTGTCATATTTTTTCTACTTTTTCTTGTGAGCTCCCTTTGAGTTCTATTTTTGTTTGGGTTTTCTACACCATCAAGAGAGAGAGATATTAGATATGAAGCGTTGAAGACATACAAGAACCCATCCCATTGAGGGGGACTGGTAACATCTTTCTATGTTCCCTTCCCATGTGTCATAATACAAAAAAATATTTATAAATTCTTGTCTTGTCTATTGGATGTATGGAGCAACTCTTGTTTATTTTTGTTGTTTGATCTCCTTAACTACATAGATCTAGATTTTTGTAGCATTTATTCTGATCACCTACTACAGATCTAAGGAAATTGATAGCCACATTTGACATTAGGGTTTTTTTTTTATGCACAGTTAAAGTGAGCCTTTTTCGTACGCTTGCGATTAGAATTCACACTAACAACTGGTGACTCCACAAGGGTCTTTTAATTACGACCGCTATCATTTTTCAGATCCCTGCATTACCAACTGCTTTAGCCACTAGGGTTTTTCTTCAAATTATTATTTTTCATTCCTTGATGTTTTTTTTAACCTATTTTACTCTAAAACAATAAAAAAATTAAATTATGTGTGTTTCTGGGCCATTTACACAGGTAACAGGTATCAGTTGCGACAGAGACGACACTTTTTTCTGAAACCTACCCCCAAGATAGCCAAAAGTGAAGGTCACACTTTTTGGTCCAAAACCTGTGACCTCAGCTCTTAGGTAGCAGATATCTGCACAAACACTATGACCTCAGCAAAAAACAGGTTAGAACCTATGACCTATACTTTTTTGTGGGATTGTTTTCTGTAATTTTCAAGGTTTACTGAGGGCACTGTTCAGGGTTTTCTGACCTCCGTATTTACCTATCTTGGACATGTACTTGCTTATTTTTACTCCTCGAAGTAGGAACCAAGCCCCTTAGGGCTTCAATATGCTTCCACCTTTTTAGGAGGAGTTTAGTTGAATCAAGTCTTATGAGATTTTAGTGTTTTTCAACCATTTATTTTTCAGATCTAAACCTACCTTTTCAAATCCATTTCATATTGGTTATTTATCCATCCAAAACACCTCTTTTTATTTTTGGTTGGTCCTCCCTTTAGGGTTCCCTACATTTCCCTTTAGTTTGTAGCCTTTCACCACCTATTTTTCAATATTCTTCCCTCTGGTTTCTTGTTGTTTTCTACACTTATTTTCAATAGATCTGACCTTTATATCCTTGTCCCTCTTGACCTTAGATCCATTGGTCCATTTTTTTTTTTGAGTATATTTCGCCCATCCATAGACTAGTTGTTGGAAAGCCCTCCTTTTTGGGTTTAAATTTCTGCATCTTTAGCTATTTATTTTACTGTCGCTTTTAATTTCATTTACTGTTGCTTTCAGTTTTATTTATAGTTATACAACATATTTTTTATTTTTTCTAAACATACATCTGGGCTATCACACACACACACACACACACCTAAAGCGAAGAGCGTCTATTTTACACAGCGAGGCCAAGACTAAAACATTGTAATCAATTAATCTGCACCTCAATGCCCTTGTTTACCTCTCTTCCTTATTGGGTTCCGTGTATCTTTTCCATCATTGCGCCCCCAAGGCATTTATCCCGGAGACACCAAGGCCTTCATCCTCAATTTTCATTAGGAAGACTTACTCCACCACGTAGGGTTTGAGTTATTCCTCTGCCGAGTCCCCATTTCGACTCTGATTCTGGTTCATCGGGTTCTCCTTCTGTTTCTATCCCTGGTTCTCCTCCACCTTTCACCTTCATCATGTCTACTATAGGACCTACCACTAGTGGTGGCCTCGGCTCTAATGCTGGAACCACTACTAGTGGGGCCACAACATGAATGATTATGGCTACTTCCTTGCTTCCTTATATGGCAAGCCTAAGCCTTCCTAAGTTAAGACAGTTGATTAATGACCCTATACACCATGATCTAGGTTGGCTTTCTATGCCAACCAAGCTTCCTTTAGACATTCCCAAGTTTGAAGGAAATGCTGGAGAGGATCCTACCAACCATGTTTGTTCTTTCCACATGTGGTGTTCATCTAACTCTATCACTGATGACTCTATCCTTCTTTGGTTATTCCAACGTATGCTTATTGGAGAAGCTTAAAATCAGTATGTCGACCATACCATTGCTGAACATGCTACTTTTGCAACACTTGCAAAGGTGTTTCGGTATTACTTCCAGCTTCCCCTTCCTATGACATCGGTACCGAAATTTTGACTGCTTTTCGTCAAACTTCTGCCACCCACCTATCTTACCATGTTCAAGAATGGCATTGAAGGAAGACCTTATGTCGAGCTCCAGTTTTCAAATACCATGTCTACATGGACTGGTTTCTCAGATCCCCTTTTCCCTCTATTCATAAATATGTCGCATCTCAATTTCCTCGAACTGAGGAAGAAGCCCTCCAAGTTGCATTGAAATATGACTTGATCTACGCGCAATCTGGTTATGTTTATACCATCTTACCTGATCTCCCTAGCCCTGGTGGTGCAAATGCACTGGGGGAATCTCATGCCATTGAAAATATTGTTGGATCCCTTTCACATCCGTACACTCATCCTCCTATGGGTTATGTCCCTCAGGGAGGGGCTAGCTCCTCTAGCACTTTTCCCCCTCTTGGCAGCATGTATCTAGGACATGACATGCCTTATGCCTTTGCACAATCGCATACTCTAATGCCAGGGCCTCATTTTTGCAAACCCATTTACCCAAATGTTGCTCAACCTCCTTATTATCCATATCCATAACCAGGTGCTCTAGCTCCTCCAACACAAGCACATCTGCCTCATTCGCCTTCTCAAGCTCTGTCACAAAAACCACCCCCCCCCCCCTCAGGGTAAGGTGTATGCATAGTAGAGTGTGAATAATCCTCCCAATTCAAAAAATAAGAGGAAAGGAAACCAGAACCAACCTGCTCTAGGAAATCCAAGAAATAATCCCCAAGGGAATACATCTAACACTACAACTCAGCAACAGGGCGATCAAACCAAGCAAAAGAGGCCTCTTCGTATGAATAAGCCTTGCTCTTATTGTGGTTTCCATGGTCACTATATTCATGATTGTCCCCTTTTACCTCAGATGCATCAACTTTGGGAAGCTAAAGCATCATATCAAGGACAACAAGCCTCTACTTTGGTTCCTCCTAATGTTGAACCTACTCAACCAGCTGTGTTTACCAATCCTTTCCCCCAACCAGGATATGTGGTTGCCCAACCCCGTGAAGGTCAGGCGACCATTCAACCTCCTCCATCTAGTACCTCTGATTACCAGATCCTCATGATGCACTTTGACCAGGCCAATACCGCCGATCTCAACCTTCAAACTCAGTCACGCCAGTACACCAAGCCTCCACTATTTCCGCAGCCGAGCCTGAGTATTCATGTCCCACAAAGCCAATTTTGACACCCAATGGTCTTTTACAGACCCCTTAGTCTAAGGCAGAGGTACATACCAAGATCCCCAAAGAACTATTACACCAAAACGCTACTTCCGGTAAAGCTGCCCACACCTACAATATAGTAGATGAATTGGCGCAATCCACTGCAGCCATATCAACACTGGAAGTCCTCCAGTCATGCCCTTCAAAACTAAAGCTCTACTAACTATTATGAGCATTGTGGATCCTTTAGATGATTGTTTGATTGTCTTTTAGGTTGACAAGTTAGAGTGTCCACCCCTTCTTGCCTTTGTCGCCTTCCAAATACCTGTCAAGATCCTAAATGCTAATGTCTCTCAATGTATCATTGACGAGTGGGAATCCACTTGCGTGATGTCCGCTTCTATTTGGAAAAATATTGGATCACCCGAGTTAGCCACCTCCACTATCACTCTCTATGCGTGGGATGCCCATTCTTCCCAACCCCTTGCCTGTTCCGCAATTTTCTTATTACTCTTGTGGGAAAAACTATTTGTGTTGACGCTGAAGTTATGGATGCCCCCTTAGACTACAAAATTATAATGGGTCATAGCTACACTGATGCGATTTATACTGTACCATCTTTGGTTCACTGTAAGATTCATTTTCCTCGCAATGGAAAGATCATCACTATCGATCATCTAACATATTACAAACAGAAGTCTCAGACCTCTCCAGGGTCCATTTTTTCTTCGGTGGCCAATAAACAGATATTTGAACCTCTGACCAATGTCTCACTCAGAGTCTATAAAGTTTCCTCTTTGCTTGGTTCATTCCTTGGTCTCCCCCCTCTTATCTTTTACCCTAGCTCGTCGAATTTTTGCATGATGCAATCGTCTCAGTCTGACCTCAAACTGTCCGGTTCGACTAGTCAGCAACCTAGCCCTTTGCAACCTGCTCCTAGTACTTTGACTCACCCTTCGAGACCTCCTCCTCAAGGCCATTCATCTATAGCTGGTGTCCCTAATCCTATTTTTCCTCATGGAACAATTGCACCTAGCCTTAACCATCTGGGAGCTATTCTATCTGGCCATCATCCCTCTGGTCAAATACCGTTTCTTGCTCCCCCTTCCGCAGTATTTTCGGTACCTGTTATGGCTACCTTGGCCCTTCCCAACATGACCCTGGGAATCCCAGCCTGGTACATTTATCCCCTAGCCAATACCCTGCCTGGTTAGCTCAAACCTTACACTGATTTGACCTTGGTCCAACCGGTCGCTATGAACCCTCCCTTCGCTTCTGTACCTCAGCCACCTTAACAAAATTTTACTCTTGTTGCGAAAACCTAGGGTGAGGGGGGAAAAGCCCACAAAAAGGCACCTAAGGACAAGGATTCCCAGACAACACCTACTCCTCCTAAGCCTCCAAAGCGTACACCTATGTGTGCTTTGTGTGATGTTGTCAGTCATGCTACCCAAAATTGTCCGAAATTTCCTCGTCTCAAACCCATGGTCAGCAAAGCATTTCCTGAGTCTAATATCCCAGAATTCCATGTCACCTTACCATATTTAGCCAAGAAACTCAAGAATTTTCACAAAAATCAACCTTGTGCTTTGTGTGATTTCCATGGGCATTATACTCACCTATATCCCGGCCTCGATGATTTCCGCACCTCCTTGGAAGTGGTCCTCCAATACGAGTCCGCCTCTCCCTTACTTGCATGTTTTGATTCAGTAGAACCATATGACACATCTATTCCCATTGACATACCCCCTCCTGATGTTGAGATGATGGATTCTACGACCACTATCCTCTATCGGTCATCATCTATGAGATCCATGGTGGAAGACCCCTCTAGGGCATCCCCTTATTTTCCGCATGACCTAGCTTCAGCGATCACCTTGGGCTCAACATTGGTAGATTATTCATCTACTTGTTCTTCTGTCACCCTTCATGATGATGCACATGTGAACCTCACTTCTCATAATGATGAGTTAGGTAGCTTCGTTGCACCATATGGTCTTTCTTCCACTAGTCACCCCATCTTCTATTGCGATGATGACATTATGGAAGAATTTACCACCCTTGACTTTATCTATCCCCCTTACATTGAAACCATGAATTCAAACCACATACACCTTGTGGTCATTACATTGACACTCAATGTTTTGGTAAGGGGGCACCCATATTTGAGATTCTAGGAGAAGCAATTCTCCACAACCCTCCTAGTGCATCTGGTAGTGTCAACTCTAGTACCATTATTCATCCCCATTTAGAAGAACCTCTAGCATTCCATATCACTTTAGATCACTCTAGGGATGATCCACTTCATCATTCCTTCATCTTACATCCACAACCAAGTCCCCTAGGCATTGTTGTTGGCCAACCTATGTGTTTTCTAGGTGAGAACCAGTTTATTATATCCAAATCCACTCTTTGGGATAGTGACACCATGTATGCGAGCCCATAAATTAAGTCCATTTTCTTCATATATGTAGTACCAAAAGAGATTTTCAAACTTCCATTCCCTGTCTTCAACTGCATTTATCCACTCTTCCCACAGAAGATAACCATAACATAAAAAATGGCAAACCACATCATAAAAATGTGTCTAGATTCCACTTTTCTAAATACATTTGGCATGAACATAGCATGCTTGGGGGCACATATGCCCCTATACCTTCTCATAATCCTCTTGAGGATTTAGTGCCTATGGTACTGAAGTCTTGAATCCATTATTTCAGCACTTGGAACACCATGGCACTCCACAAAATCCTCTAGCTAGGGGCATCATTCCCACCATTGCATACCAGATCACTCCCCTCCATCACATATTCTTGGGGGCAGTGTCCCATGCTTGGGGGCATGATGGCATCCTTGGCCACCTTCTCACTTTATTTTCATAAGTCTTAGCCTACACCCCATCAATCTAGGTATGGTCGATTGTCCTCCCATTCCTTGGATAGTTGGACCTACCAGCCTCTCCGACGAGCCATATAATGTAGATTTTTGATACCCTATCTCAAAATATTCTACTTTGTGTGATACCATGTTTACCACTTGGTCCCCATGTTTGACTTGGTGGGAGGGGATGATTCTAGACCTTCTCTAGTAGTTCATTCCTATATTACTTTCTCACCTTAATTCTTCACCAGGAACCATCCTTCTAAGAAGTACTAAGGCCACCTTTAGACGAGTAAGGCCACCTACCTGAAAGTCACAGATCCTTATTCCAATGGTTGGTTTGTTTGCTATGATTTTTGCAAGATTAAGGGCCTTTTCCTCCTTTCCACATTCACCACAACTACAATTGCAAATGAATCAAATTTGAGGGAAATTGTCTTATTAAAAGAAAAACCAAAAAATATTCTTTTGTCAATTGCGACCAAAAACTAGCCCGGTTTGATGAATTGTCAGCACCATTGGAAAGCTCTCACTGAGCACTCAAATGGGTATCCTTTCATTTTTGGTGATTTGACACTTCACCGGGAAGCCTTTTTTCCAAGAAGCATCACTTCACTGCTTCACAAAATCAAATTTCTTCACTTGCAACACTAGTACTTATGGCACCAATTTTCCTTCATACTTATCGATACTCGTGTCTATTTTTGTCATGAGTAACCATCGTTTACTCATGATTTTTATGGTCCCCACCAAGCCTATTCTGTGTGGCATCATCATCGAGTCGCCCTTGTTTAGAGCATCCGAGTTGAGTCATCATCGAATCCATGGAGTCTATCCTAAGTTCCTTTTGTCTCCCATCACAGTCTTCCATTTTTCATTGCTTTCTACCTCTCTCGTGTCTCACATTTTTTCCTTTAGTTATACTGTCCCCTATCCCCTCCGAATTCGAGTTAGTAGCTGTCAGGTCATCCATGCCCTTTATGCTCTAATAAGGGAAGTCATCAGCCCGCTACTAAGTATCCCCCATTCCACCATCATCCCTGGTGTCGGTCTATCAGTCGCTCTACTATTATCCCCCATACTTTAGTTTAGGATTCCTTATTGCCTCACTTATGGCAGAGCTCCTTTTTTCGACATTAGCTTATTCATTCCAGAAGACAGGTCTAGAGGGCATTATACCTTGGTTCCAACTTCCATTCTTGTTCAGTGCCTTGAATCAGGCAAAGGGACCCTTTATTTCCTTTTGACTTGATTATTTCTTAGTTCCATCTCCTTACGACATGATCAAGATCCATATACTTGATGGTTCAGTGATGCAACAGATTGTACCAGTGATTGCCGAGTGTGTGTGAGATGTTTCAGACCTCATGACGGGGTGGTCCTTCAGGTAGCCCCCCACCTATCCATATGACCTCTTTACTACAACCTTGGATGAAAATCTACATATTTTGATGTTTCCGACCCCAGCTGCTTGCAGCGCCTTTTTAGTTTGCATGTATCATTTAGATTTTTAGAGCCCTTTCCTATTTTACAGGGCCTCTTTGGCTATTGTTATATCTCATGTACTCAGATATTATTGTATAAGTCTTGGTTGTTGTCCCAGTCACAGTATGTATGTGGGATTCATTATGTTTTTTATCTGGCCCATGTTTATGCTAGCATGTACTATATAGCTCACCCCCATGTCATCTTGGCGGGCATATGTATGCTTCCCCACCTCATTTAGAATAGGTACTCACTCATAAAAGAGACTTGTCGCACCTGTAAGTCTCGCCTCCTCAGGGTCTTGTCCTCTCTCACTTCAGTCCATCTTATATTTCTCTCTCTTTGACTCCCCTTCTGTGTCTAGTGATTGTGTTCTTACAATGTACTTCGGTCATACAATTAGCTCCAAACACTGGCACGCTAGGGGGGCAATCTGTTACACCAATTTTTGGTCATCTAACCTGTTACTATTAGATGGACTAAATTACACCATGTAAGACCAATTTTACCATAGTAAAATTGCTTTCACTATGAGAAATAACTTAATAACCCATAGTTTATTAAGTTATTTCTCATCTAAACAGGAAACCCCATGAGGAACAATTAAATAAATCCTTATTTGTTTAATTTTCCTCTAGGGATAATTAACTAAACCACTGTTTAATTAATATTATTGGTTATATTTAACCCAAAACAAGAGAATTAATTAGAGAAATTATTATTTATCTTATTATTTTCTAGGAATAATTATTTAAATCATTATGTAATAATATTCCTTGTTAAATTTGACTAAATCATTTATAAATAATTATTTATTTAATTATTTCTTAACCTCATCCTTGAAATAATAAATAAATCATTTATTTATTTCTTATTTCTAAATAAAGAGATTTAACCAATTCTAAATTCCTTTTCCCTCCACCAAAAATAATAAAATATTCCAAGTTGGATCTAGATTTGGTTAATAATATTTTAACTATGCACCAATATCTAGACTAACTCAATATTTTGTTATAAATAGAAGGGTTTTCCATTCATTCACTACCTTTTGTCAGCTTTTTATCTCCTTTTGATCTATGCTTTTGGTCTGACTTTGATCCTCCATCATTGTCATATTTTTTCTACTTTTGCTTGTGAGCTCCCTTTGAGTTCTATTTTTTTCTAGGTTTTCTGCACCATCAAGAGAGAGAGAGATCTTGGATCTGAAGCGCTAAGGACATACAAGAACCCATCCCATTGAGGGGGACTGGTAAAATATTCCTGTGTTCCCTTCCCAGGTGTCATAATATAAAAAATTAATTATAAGTCGTGTCTTGTATATTGGATGTATGGAGAAAATCTTGTTTATTTTTTTTGTTTAATGTCTTTAACTGCATAGATCTTAATTTTTTAGCATTTATTATGATCACCTACTGCAGATCTAAGGAAATTGACAGCCACATTTTATGTTAGGGTTGTTTTTTGTGCACATCTAAAGTGAGATTTTTTCATATGGTTGCGATTATAATTCACACTAACATGATGTATGAATGAATTGTTGGTACAAGGTCGGGGGGAGAATTTTCAATGTTGACATTATATTTCCTTACGAATGTATTGGTACATAATGATGCTCATGCAGATGCTGCCATTAGATACAAGGTCATACATATGATGGTTGATAAGTACTATCATGGTCTTAATACCTCACTATTTGAGGTATTTTGTTTTGGTTATAATTGTCATATATTTCACTTGATGTAAAATTCATGTAGAGATATATGATGTAATAGTTATCATATTCAGTCATGTATGGATTATTAAGGTCAAGTCAATTTTTTAATCCTATGTTGATGATATTATGTAATAATGAGTCAAATATGTAAACCCACTGCGTTGGGATATTGGTCAATATGAGTCATTGGTGATAGGAAAGGTCATGTGTAGTTACTTATTTTATATCTTCTGAGAATTCATCCCTTTCTCAAGAGGAGCATGGTCAATATACAATGCTCATTCTCAACAGATCCGATCTACAATGATTCATGTCAACAAGGGACAAAGTAGCCTTCATTCAACAATTCTTAGCCCTTTTCCCTTGATTTCAAAGGGGGCGAGTAACTTGGTGTTTTAAGAGAGAATTATTTTGATTGGTAACCAAAAAACAAAGTGGTTTCCATTAAGTACAAAGTGGGATATTGTTGGAATAATGACACATGTGTAGAGGGATATTGTTGGCATAATGACACGTGTAGGGAGAGATTTTTGGCACAATGAAACATGTGTTTTCCTTGATGGAAACATACTTGATGAAGATGTCAACATATTGATAACAGGATAAGTCTACAAGCCATTTCACATGTGACAAAGAGACTAAACAAAGGCATAGAAGTTCAGGGATAGAAGAATGCTGAAGGTGATATGTTGAAGAAATATGCACTGGTTCTGTGAAGAAAATTCACGTAAACACGCGGTTATGGAGAAGAGGAAGTGCGTACATTTTCCACACTATGGTATCTTAAATACCAAGGGTATTTAACATGGTATTAGCCCATAGTAATGATCACGTCAACATATATTTGATCCCGTCTAGGAATACCATCAACCTTACTATGGATTTGGCCCATGGTATTGGTTAAGGCCTAATATATATAAGGAGATGAAGATAAATGTATTTTACTATGAGAGAGATGGGATGAATAGTTCTATCTAAAGAAAGTGTGCATGGTATGGGTTACTAATGAGTGTTTGATTTGAAATAAGTGTGCACCTAGGAATATGATGATGGATCATATGAAATAGATCTGAAATGACTATACATTGATGATTTACATATGGATTGGTTCGACTTGTGATATTAATGTATGATGAATGTTTTATTATGGATGTTGAGATATGGGTTCTTTCTGAAGGTATGGTGTGAAAAAGATTTATAATTCAATAATTTATATCTATACGCATAATTGATAACTAAAAGGCACGTGCATACATGGGTTTGATAACTGAAAGGCATACACATACTCGGGTATCGTTCTGGTAAGTTGCATGTCGATTCTGGAGTTTGGAAATATCTGTACGCGGGTTTTATTATTGAAGGGAATGTGTACATGCGAAAGTGATTTATTGAAAGCGTGTATATATCCTAGGGCTTCCCTGAATATGATATGTGATAATTTTAATTAGTCTTAACAAGTTTGTTGTTGCCTATCAATGAAGTCTTCCTTGATGATCTAGGTTTTAATTGTGATGATTGAAGTTGAATTAATTGAGGATTGATATATTGAAGAGTGATGATGTTGCTAGGAATGATTCAGTGGTTATGTAACTCAGTGTTTTCAAAATGATAGTGATTCAGTTTCAGGGATCAATTCTTTGAGATATGTACACAGGTATACTTTAAGGAAGTCATGTATACACATGTATATGTTAAATAATAGTAGCATATACATATTATGACATTTTTTTTATTAGGGATTTTAGTTGGTTCAATGAGTTGATGCAATGTTTGGGTTCAATATTGGTATTTTGTTTTGAGGTCAAATGATAGTAGTTGGCTCGGTCTGAAAATTTGATGAAAACTGGCCTACAAGTTGTGATGTTTTGGATCAGGTGGATCCAGTGTAAAAATTTATGAAACATGGTCTGTGAAGGTGCTGAGGGTTGGAGCCTTCAGTAAGGAATTTGAAGCTTCATTCCAGTATTAGCTTGTAATCAAATTAGGGGGTTGGATCTCCATTCCAGTGGGTGCTGGAGAATGAGAGAATGTTGTATCCTTCTGCAGGTGGGTACATGCATGCTGGTATGATTTTGTGCCAATAAAATATTGTAAGACTTATTTCATCATAATAAAAATAACATAGATATGAAAAAAATGGTGGTTTTCTCCCACATTGGGTTTCCACCTAAAAATCATGGTGTTCATATGTGTTTCTTATGTGTGATGTTTTATTTTATTCTTACTATGCATGGTTACTATTTATCTAAAGCTGATGAAGTATTGACATACTAGTTCAAGATAAAAAATTAACTGAAAAGTAAGTTGACTGGATATATGCTAGTTGTTTGCTTAAAATTTACGTACATACGCAAGTTGAATTTTGAATAGTTGCGTGCAAAAATCAACACAAGAAAAAAAAATCAAGTGTTAAAAATACTTATTCACCCCATCTCTCAGTATTTTTCCTAAAAATTTCTTCGAGAATAGTCTCTCGAATTTGCTCCAAGTCAATTCCTCATAAATATCCCTGAAATTATTCACATCTCCCCACCAAATATCATATTTACCTTTAAGGTTAAATGTAGCTATTATGGCTTTCATGTTTACTGAGTAATCATGCAACCTGAAGAAATTCCGCATACCAAGAAACCATGCTTTTTCATTTTGTGATTTCTTCGTTTCTCCATCAAATTTAGGTATATTTTGTTTCTTAAACTCATCAGACAAAATTCCTCTGTCACTCCTCATGTAAGGATGATAATGATGATGATCATAGTGCTTGTCAGAACTGTTATCACTCCAATAATTCTCAAGGGTTGTTATTATTTTCTGGTTTAAAGAATATTAGAGGTAACCACAAACCTACTTTTGAGCCTTAGGATATAGCCTTCCTAATGCTCAGAGAGGGCTCTCTCTATATGATTTACCTTTGTTGATTGTATTTGATTTTAGGCTAGTTATGTAGGATTAATTGGGATTTGATTTTTGATTTGGTTTGGTGGTGAAATCACTTACTCAGATGGATATATGTATGTATGTATTCCATTGGGCTAATGGAGTCAAAGTGTCAAGCAACAGAAGCAGGATCAAGGTTCTAAAGGGAAGTATTCATAGGGAAAGATAGTTTAGTCACTTTAGATCCTTAGGCTGATGGTGAAAATGGTTTCAATCTGGGTAAGAGAGCAATTAAGGGTTCTCAAATCTGGATAATGAGTGAAAAGACAGAGGTTAATCGAAATAAGGGAGAAATTAAGAATTCCCTGGTCTGGATATCAGAAGAAAAACATATAAATGATAAATAGTTCAAGACAAAGTGTAATTAAACGTATTTTGTAATAGCATTCCAGTTATATCATTTATATTAATAAAACATATGAGCATGTGAAAACTTCAGAAAGAAACAATTAAACAAGTAGAAAGTACTTCACTATAATGGCCCAACACATGAATCCTATAATATAATCTTTTCATTTGTTTAATCGAGACTGTTGACTTGAAATTGGTACAATCACCCTCAGGTTCCAAAATAGTATAACTATATAAATGTTGAAAAATTCATCCACCCTCAATACTTCAAAATGAGAAGTATTTATACAAAAAATATTACAAAATATCCTAAAACAACTTAGGAATTATTCAAGGAAAAATAAATATCTTCATGCAAGAAGATAGAGATAGTTATCTAACTAATGCAAGTTGTCCCTTCTTTTTTGATTTTTTGTTAAATTGTTGATATTTTGATGATGATTTGTCTCTCTTTGTTTCTCAACGAAGGCTGCAGTTAGGCAGTGAAGTGTCCTATACGCTGGCAGCTTTCACTCTGACTTTTTATGGATACTCTTTGACTCTGACTGATACTCTATCACTTATCATGTTTTCACTGTTACTGTTGTTCTTTACTATACACTGTGATTGTAATACTGTATAATCTGTTTTATTTTTTCCTGACTGGTATTTTCCTCATTTGACTGCCATATTTGACCGCTTTGATCTTCGTATTAAATTAGTCAATTTTTCCCAAAGTTCTGCCTCTGGTAACTTAATTTTTATCATCGTCCTGAATATTTTATCAACCTATGTGTATTTTGAGAATGTAGGCTTATTGACAAATAAGTGTTTCACCTCATTTTGCAAGTAAAACAGATTCTCAAAATTCTAGTAAAGTACCTTCCCTGTTGGAATACCTTGCATGGCTGAGTTATTAGCTTTTTCCTTATCCACTTCTCTCATCTTCTTATCATAATCATCCTGATTCATTAGTTTGTCATGAATAATTAATGGATTTGGAAGGCCTTTATGTCTTAGGACATCAAACTTCATCATGAACCTTGTGATGGAAACCTCCATATGTTAGTATGAATCTTGAGTCGAGGTGTACGAAAAAAGACCACTTTAGCTGCGCAACAAACAACCCTAACAGAAAAAATTACTGCTAATATCTTCAAATCTACAGTTAGATGATGAAGAAAAATGCTGCAAAAATCTAGATCTATGCATCAGAAGACATCAAACAATAGAAAAATAAGATTTACTTCATAGATCCAATAGAAAAGAAAAAAATATATCCAATGAAATTTTTATTAATGGGCACCTAGGAGGAAAACAAAAGAGGGTGCTCCTTGTTCTCCTCAATGGAATGGGTTCTTGTAACTCCTCAGCACTTCAGATTTAGAATTCCTCTCTCTTGATGGTGTTGAAAACCCAAACAAAAATGGAAAAATATGGCTATGATAATGGATCAATAGCCAGACCAAGAGTTGAGATCCAGAGTGATCTTTAGGCAACAAAAGGTGACAAATGAATGGGAAAACCCTTCTATTTATAAAAAAATATTGAGTTAGTCTAGAGATTGGTGCATAATTAAATATTATTAACCAAATCAAGATCCAACTTTTATGGAATATTTTATTATATTTGTTGGAGGGAAAAGGAATTTGACTTGAGTCAAATCCCCTTATTTGTAAATAATAAATAAATAATGATTTATTTATCATTTTAAGGATGTGATTAAGTAATAATAAATAAATAAATGATTTATTTAATTATTTAAGAGTGAATTAGTCATATTTAACAAACAATATTATTTAAATCAGATTTAAACAATTATTCTTAGAAAATAATAAGATAAATAATGATTTATCTGATTAATTTCCTTGTTTTGGGTTAAATATAACTAGAAATATTAATTAAACTGTTGTTTAACTAATTATTTCTTAAGGAAAATCAAACAAATGTATATTTATTTAATATATATATATATATATATATATATATATATATATATATATATATATTTAATATTTCCTTATGTGGGGTTTCTTGAGACCACAAACAACTTAATAAAGGTGATTTACTAAGTTATTTTCATAGTGAAAGAAATTTTTACTTGGAGTAAAATTGGTCTTACATGATGTACTTGGGTCCATCTAATGATAATAGGCGATTTAACAAAAATGGTGTAACATATTTCCCCCTGTGCTAGAGCTAGGAGTTTAATCGTATGATCGAAGTACGTTGTAAGAGTTCAATCACTAGATAACAAAGGGGAAGTCAAAGAGAGAGGATTGCAAGGTAGACCAAAGTGCTAAAAGAACTAAACCCTGAGGAGGTGACTTGTAGGTGCGACAAGTCTTTTTGATGAGTGATTACTTGCTATAGGCGGCGGGGGAGGCATACCTATGCCCGCCGAGGCAATAGTACAAATAATATAGCGCTCGGAAAACCACGGAACGCAATAATAAAGCATATGCTGGCATAAACATGAGCCAGATAAATAACACGATAATTAATCCCACACACATATTGTGCCTAGGATAACAGTCAAGGATTGTACAATAATATCGGAGTACATGAAATATAAATACAACCCAGATGCCCCTGAACACAGGAGATGGCTCTGAAAATATGACTAATACATGCAAACAAAAAGGCACTGCAAACGGTTGAAGGCCAACATCATCAAATGTATGGAGCTGCATCGAAGGCTGAAATGAAGAGGTCATCCGAGTGTGTGTGGGGGGCTACCTATAGGGCCACCCCCTCATGAGGGCTGAGACATCTCACACACACCCAGGAATCATCAATGTCAACTGCTGCATCACTGAACCATCGAGTATACAGATCTCAATCATGCTGAAAAGAGCTGGAGCTAAGAAACAATCAAGTCAAAGGGAAATAAGGAGTCCCTTTGCCTGATCCGAGGCACAAAACAAGAGTGGAAGCTGGAACCAAGGTACACCGCCCTCTAGACCTATCTTCTGGAATGAATGAGTTGATGTCGACAGAAGGAGATCCGCCATAGATGAGGCAATAAGGGATCCTCAACTAAGGAACGAGAGAAAATAGTAGAGTGACTAACAGACTAACACCAATGATGATGATGAAATGGGGGAGACTGAGTAGTGAATAGTCGAATTCCCTTGTTAGAGCATAAATGGCATGGATGACCTGGCAGCAACTGACGCAATATTATGAGGGATAGGGGACAGTGGAACTGGAGGTCATAATGTGCGACACGAGAGAGGGACCAAGCAATGAAGGATGAAGGACTATAGCGGGATAGACTCCATGAAAGCTATTATGACTCAACTCGGATGCTTTAAACAAGGGTGACTTGATGGTGCTGCCACATAGAAAAGGGGTCCAATGGAAACCCTAAAAGCATGAGTACAAGATGATAGCTCATGATGAAAGTCGACACAAGCATGGTCAAGTATGGAAGCAACATGATGCCCCTAGTACGAGTGTTGCAAGTGAATAAATTCAGTTTTTAGGAAGGGTGAAGTGGCGCTTCTTGGACAAAATGTGTCCTAGTGAAGTATCAAATCACAAAAAAGGCATGGGCTAGCTATCTAAAGAAAATAAAACATGTGTTAGCGGAATGAAATGTTAAGGATAATACCTCTTTAGATAGAGTTCATTGCGATGACTGGGAAGGGGATGGCCTTCGAAGTCCTCTAATAGATACGCTCACTTACCTAAATCCTTACTGATAATGTAAGGTCCTAGCCATAATGAGTCAAACTTCCTATGACCAAGGACATCATGGGCCTGGTCATACACTAGAACAAGATCACCTTCGTGAAAAGTACGAGGTTGGAATTTTCGGTCATATTGAGCTTTGGTGTGTTTCTTAGCCGCCTCAATGGTTTGCACCGCAACACGGCGGTCTTCGGAAGTGCGTTCAAGCATGATAAGCCTTTGTTCTAGTGGTTGGGTATTAGGGAGAATTTCGATGACGAGATGAAGGGAAGGGATTTCACACTCGATCGGTAAGACTGCCTCCTCTCCAAAAACAAGGTGGAAAGGAGTGAACCCGGTGGCAGTTTTAACAGAAGCTCTATAGGCCCGCAAAGCAGGGAAGAGCATAATATGCCAGTTGGTTTTGTGCTTATCCACCGTCCGTTGAAGTATGGTTTGAATAATTTTATTGACTGCTTCAACTTGGCCATTACCTTGGGGGTAATAAGAGGAGGAATATTGGTGCTCAAAGCCCAACAGTGAGGATAGCTCTCACCATATCTTATCTTTAAAATGTCGGCCATGATTGGAGACTAATTGTTTCGGAACTCTGAATCGAGCGATCACATGGTTAAATAAAAAGAGGGTCGCGGTAGCTGCCGTGTTGTTGAACGTTGCCATGGCCTCACCCCATTTAGTTAAATAGTCAACCGCCACAATGATATACTTATGGCTACCAGCTGATGATGGTCGACACTCCATAAAGTCTATGGCCCACTTGCAGAAGGGGCCAGCAGAGATGACAGGATTAAGGGGAGCTGGAGGGGCTTGTGCCTTGGGGGAAAAATGTTGGCAATTGGGGTAGTGTTTGACTACCTCAATGCAATCACCAAAGAGAGAAGGCCAAAATTACCCAGCGCGCATAATTTTATGGGTAGTGGCCAGACCAAAGAGGTGGCCACTGCAAGCACCACTATGACAGGCATTGAGGACTTGTTTTTCTTCAGTGTGTGTGAGACAACAACGAAGGACAGAATCTACACCGCGATGATAAATGTCGTTACCAATGAGAAGGTAGCGGGGGGCCTGGTGTCGAATACGTCATCGAGCATCACGGTCAAAATGGAGGGCGAACTTTTGAGTTCTCAAATAAGTGAGGATATCCCCATACCAGGGATCATGGGTCGTAATGGAAAATAAGTGTTCATCGGGAAACTTATCATTAATTGGAGGATCTTGCGTACCTATAGGTAGTTTGGAAATGAGTTCAGCGAGGGCTAAACCTTTCTTACTTTTTGGTGTGACAAATTCAATATCGAATTCCTAGAGGATCATGATCCAACGGGCGTACTTCCCACTGATGATTTGATGACTCAATAGGAATGCCATGGGGTTGGAATTAGTCACGACCTTGGTGGAACGCATGAGGATGTAATGACAAAGTTTTTGGACCGAGAACACGATAGCGAGTGCTAATTTCTCTTCGTGGGAGTAGGATACAGGGGGTCCTACGAGGTTCTTACTGACATAATAGATAACATGCTCAACTCCATTGTCATCTTCCTAAATAAGGACTCCAATGACCAAGTGGGTGGAAGCAGAGATATACAGGATGAAATCCCTATCGAAGTCAGGGGGACGAATCAAGGGAGCGGATGTGAGAGCATGCTTCATGGGATCAAAATATTTTTGAGCATAGGCATCCCATACAAAAGGGATATTGGAGCGGAAGAGTCTAAGGAACCCATGCACGGTGGTGGCATAGTCAGGTACAAACCGGCAAAGAAAATTAGCTTTGCCTTGGAGGCTTTGTAACTGGCATAAAGTACGGGGGATGGGAAGCTTAAGGATGGCTTGAACTTTTAATGGGTCAAGAGTGATACCATCTTTAGACACAATGAATTCTAAAAGACGGTCAGCGAGCACACAAAAGACACACTTCAGTGGGTTAAGGCAGATATTATACTTGCGACATCGGAGAAAGACGGTCCACAGATCGTGAAGGTGTTGCGCCTGATGTTTAGACCGTGCGGTAAGGTCATCTAAATAAGCAAGGATAATATGAGCCAGGTCATGGAAACAGTAAGACATGGCCCGCTGAAAAGTGGCTTCTGCGTTTTAAGGCCAAATGGCATGACTCGATAGGCGAAGGTTCCCCATGGAATAATGAATGCAGTTTTGAGTTGATTAGCACAATGGATAACAATTTGGTTGTATCTAGAGAAACCATCCATAAAAGATAGAACCTCGTTCCCCACACACTCATCAATGATTTGGTCAATGAATGGTGTGGGGAAGTTGCCTTTGGGATAAGCTTTGTTCAAATCATGAAAGTCAGTGCAGACACAAATGGTGCCTTGTTTCTTAAGAACGAGAACCAGATTGGATACCCAAGTGGTGTATTCAATAGGATAGATAAAACCAGTCTGCTTGAGCTTATTGATTTCGGCTTTGAAAACTTCTCGTCTGGAAGGATTAATGGGTCTCATCTTTTGACGAACAGGATTGGCATCAGGCCATGTATCGATATGGTGTTCGACAATGGTGGGATCAAGCCCGGGAATTTCTGAATAGGACCAGGTGAAAATATCACAGAATTCTTTGAATAGCTTGGTGTAAGCTTCAACCTCTTTCGTGGTGCAATGGGTGCCTAAAGTAATATTTTCTTCAACCCCTGGTTTGTCAAAAATGTCAATTTTAATGGTAGGAGAGATATTGGCCATATTTCCTTTTTCGAAAGCATCGGGTGCAGGGATGGGATTTCTAAACCAATCGACTTCTTTAGGAAGGAAGTATTTAGTTTCCACAACATATCGGTCATGGGACTGCTGCGGGAGGAAGTACGCACGGTGGTGCATATCATTCCACGGAAAGTCGGGATCAGTCAGTGCTTCCATAATGTCTTCATCAGAGTGAAAGATGGGTTGACTAGAGGAAGGGAGGCTACTTGCCGTGGTAGAGCTACCTGACTCATCATCATGTGAAGAAAGGCGCACATGTGCAACATCATGGGGAATGACCGAATAATAAGCAGATAGAGGATCTACCGATGCTGAGCCCGAGGTGATTGCTGGGGGGAGGCCAAGTGGATCATCAGGGGAATTCTCCATGGGGGCTTCCACCGAGGTTCTTATGGATGATGATAGGTGGAAAAAGGTGGCCGAAGGCTCCTTCATGTTGGCATCAGGAGGAGGGGGGCCAATGAGAGTAGGCAGATCCGAAGTAGAACACGTGAACAAGGAAAGGGGGTACCTGTCCTTTGGTGCCCCCTTGCAGGCTTTTCCCTTCGTACCTGAAATGGTTGCAACAAAAAAACATTTCGGTTGAGGTGACTGAGGCACTGTTATAGCGGGGGGAATCAAAGAGACCGGTTGAACCGAGGTTAAAGAAAGATAAGGTTTGGGGTAGCAGCTGGCGGATCCAGGAGGTCATGAGTACCATCTAAAGGTAAAGGGCCTGGAGAAGGAGGTTAAGGAGGTTGATCAAAGGACATCATGAAAATTTGGTAATCGAGGGAACCAGATGGGAGAGGTTGAGTGGCCATCTACCCATCAGGTGGTTGGGTAGCCACAAATCCTTGCTGAGGGAAAGGATTAGTAAGCACAGCCAGTTGACTAGGTGCAGGGCTGGGAGGAACAGAAGGAATGGCTTGTTGTCCTCTCAAATTTGATTGAGACTCCCATAGCTGTCGCATCTGTGGTAGAAGAGGACAATCATGTGTATAATGACCATAAACACCGCAACAAGAATAGGGCTTGTTCGTACGAAGAGGCCTATCCTTCTTAGGTTGAGTAGTGTTAGGAGCATTGCCTTGATTAGGTCTAGGATTACAAGGGGTAGCTTGATTTTAAGTGCCTTTCCTCTTCCTTTTTGAGGGAGGAGGATTAGTCGTTCCCTGTTGTGCATACACTTATCCCTGAGGGGGTGGTATTTGTTGTTGCGAGGTTTGAGAAGGAAAGGGAGGAGGAGGTGCTAATTCTGGAGGAGATGGAGCACCAGGCTGTGGATAAAAAGGAGGTTGGGTAGCAGTGTGGTAAATAGGAGGTTGGGAAAAAAGAGGAGGCATGCCGTATCCTGGATATGTGCTACCGGGAGGGGGAAAATTACAGGAGGTGCTGGCCCCTCCCTGAGGAAAACCATATCCCAAGGAAGGTTGGGCATACGGATTAAAGAGAGCTCCAACGATACCATCAGTGGTGTGAGATGCCCCCGATGCGTTGGCACCACTAAATCTAGGAAGATCAGGTAGAACGGTATAAACATAACCCGACTGAGTGTAGATCAGGTCGTATTTTAATGCAATTTGGAGAGCAGCTTCTTCGGTTTGAGGAAAGTGCGAAGCGACGTCTTTTCCGATAAGTGGCAAGAGAGTCCTAAGGAACCAGTCCATATAGACACTGTCTTCAAAGGTAGGGGCTCGACATAGGCTCCTTCTTCTCTGCCATTCCTGAACATGGTCAGATAGGCAGGTCACAAATGATTGATGGAAGGAGGTCAAGAGCTCGGTCCCAGTGTCGTAACGAAGGGGAAGCTGGAAATAAGACAAAAATACCCAGGCTAGAGTCGCAAAGGTGGTATGAGAGGAAGGGGTCTGATAAACATACCACTTAGAAGCCTCACCAGTAAGCGTTTGTTGGAACAACCGAAGACGGATGGAGTCATCGGTAATGGAATTAGACGAACACCACATGTGGAAAGATCTAACACAATTTGAGGGATCTTGTCCAGTAAGACCTTCAAACTTTGGGAGGTCTAAAGGGAACTTTTTTGGCATAGCAGGCCAACTAGCGTCATGGTGTATAGGGTATTTCATCAACTGGTCAAAGTCGAGGAGGCTGAGGCCTGCCATGAAAGGGAGCAAGGGTGCGGTCAGTAGGAAGAACCAGCAGTCATTCCACCGGTGGTGGTCTCCATAGAGGGTCGGGGGTTACCACCAAGATAGGTCCCTAATCACAGAAGGTGACAGGGGGAGAACCAAAGGCGAAGGAGAAGGAGAAACCCAAAGCACTGTAAGAAGAGTTGGAGTGTGGACTGGTTAAGGAATAATCCCTAACTTGCGGAGGAGTAAGTCTCCCTACCAAACTATGATGAAAGCAAGAAGTTCCTGGATGAATGCTCAGGAAAATGGTGACGACAAACACAACACAATGGAAAAGAGACTCCATTGGCGGGCAGGGAGGTGCAAGATCAACCGATTACAATGTTGAAATAAGGGCAGAGAGGTGCAGGATCAATTGATTTTAATGTTTTAGAGTCTTTTCTTGGCGGTGTTAACCAAGCCATTTTTCACTTAGGGTGTGTGTGTAAAAGTGCGTAAATTTTAATTTTTAAACCTAGAAATTTGTAGAGAAAATAAAAATTGTGCTATAGAGCTGTAAATAAACATGCAAATGACAGTATATAGGCCTGCAAAACAGAAAATAAATAGCTAACAATGCAATAATCTAAACCCAAGGAGGTGTGTCCCTCAACAATTAGTCTATAGGTGAGAAAAAAACTAATCTAAACACACTAAAAAAAGGCCAATAGATCTTGGGTCAAGAGGGACAGAGATCTAAAAGACAAAATCTGCTGGAAAGTGGTGCAGAAAATAACAACAAATTAGAGGAAAATTGTTGTAAAAAGAGGTGTTGAAAGGCTATCTCCAGGAGGGAAGCGAAGTGCACCCTAAAGGAAAACCAAAACAAAGCTAAAAGAGGAGATTTGGATGGATAACAAACCAATATGACGTGGATCTGAAGATGAGGTATCAGATTTGAAAAAATGGCTAAAGACTCTGAAATTTCAGACAACTTGCAACAACAAACACTCTTCCACAAAAAGTGGAGGGTACTGAATCCCTAGGGGGCTACGTTCACACTTAGTTGAGCGAAATAGAACAAGTACAGGTCCAAAAATGGTGGAAATGGAGGTCATACAACCTTGAACAAAGGCTTAGAAAAACCCAGAAAACTTTCAGAAAAATCACTGCAAAATGTCCAGGTTGCAGTTTTTGGCCTGTTTTCAGCAGAGGTCACACTTTTTGGGTAGTAAAGTGCACCCTGGAGGTCCAGGTCATAGTTTTTGGGAAAAAAAGTGCGACCTGCACTTCTGGCACTCTTGGCGACAGGTTTCAGAAAAATTTGTCCTCTCAGCTGCAGCTGATGTCGTTCACCTACGCAATGGGTCCAAAAACACGCGGAAGTTAGAATTTTTATCGTTTTAGGGTTTTATGGATTAAAAACAACATCAAGAGTAAGAAAAACAAGGGGCTGAAGAGAAATCCTAGGGTTTGAAGCAGCTGGATATGCAAGGATCAGAAAAATGACAGCGGTCGTAATGGTAAACCCGTGTGGAGTCGCCAGTTGTTAGTATGAATCTTGATTTGAGGTGTACGAAAAAAGACTCCTTTAGCTGCGCATAAAAAATAGCCCTAACAACAGAAATGACTGCTAATATCTTCAGATCTGCAGTTATATTATTAAGACAAATGCTACAAAAATCTAGATCTATGCATTAGAAGACATTAAACAATAGAAAAATAAGATTTACTCCATAGATCCAATAGACAAGACATGAATATATCCAATGAAATTTTTATTACTGGCACTGAGGAAAACACAAGAGGGTGTTCCCTGTTCTCCTCAATGGGATGGGTTCTTGTAAGTCCTCAACACTTCAAATTTAGAATTCCTCTCTCTTGATGGTGTAGAAAACCCAGACAAAAATGGAAAAATATGTCTATGATAATGGATCAATAGCCAGACCAAGAGTTGAGATCCAAAGTGATCTTTAACCAACAAAAGGTGACAAATGAATGGGAAAACCCTTCTATTTATATCAAAATATTGAGTTAATCTAGAGATTGGTGCATAATTAAAATATTATTAACCAAATCTAGATCCAACTTTTATGGAATATTTTATTATATTTGTTGGAGGGAAAAGGAATTTGACTTGAGTTAAATTCTCTTATTTGTAAATAATAAATAAATAAATGATTTATTTATCATTTTAAGGATGTGATTAAGTAATAATAAATAAATAAATGATTTATTTATCATTTAAGGATATGGTTGAGAAGAAATCAAATAAATAATGATTTATTTAATTATTTAAGAGTGAATTAGTTATATTTAACAAAGAATATTATTTAAATAAGATTTAAACAATTATTCTTTAGAAAATAATAAGGTAAATAATGATTTATCTAATTAATTTCTTTGTTTTGGGTTAAATATAACCAGAAATATTAATTAAAATATTTTTTAACTAATTATTTCTTGAGGAAAATCAAACAAATATATATTTATTTAATATTTCCTTATGGGGTTTCCTGTTTAGACCACAAACAACTTAATAAAGGTGATTTACTAAGTTATTTTCATAGTGAAAGTAATTTTACTTGGAGTAAAATTAGTCTTACATGATGTACTTGGGTCCATCTAATGATAATAGGTTAGATGACCAAAAAAATTTGTAACACCATATTTTGGCATTTTTCTTCCAGTTGTATCATCAAATTATTTTTAGAAATAACCTTCCTAACTTCTAGGATGGTTTCTATTTTATCACTGATTCCAATTTCTTCAATTTCTTGCCTATTCTTGGAATTAAGGAATTTGATGATTTCATTAGCCTCTTCAGGGTTTTTTCCAAGTTCTTCTTTTGTATTTTGGATAACTTCTCTTTCTGCTTTGACTAAGTCCTTATGTTCATAAATAACCTGTATGGATGGCCAAATATCATTGACATATTCAATGATATTGGCCCATACTTGCTGCTTGGCTTATGCCATGGGTTATTTTAGCATTAGATCTTTCTCTAACTTCTTCAATTTCTCATTCAACCTGTTTGCCCTCTGTTCTTCATTTTTGTGCATTATCTTAGCAATTTTATTTTGATATTCCAGAATTTTAAGATGTTCTTTAAGTCTGTTAATTTCATTTGTCTGAATATACATGTCCTGCATAGCTTTTACTAGTTTAATTGCTTCATCTATAGGTTGTGCTGCTGTCGTTGAAGGCTTCGTCGCTGAATTTGTTGATGAGGTGACTGGAAGTGTTGTAGCCATTGGGACTGTAGGGGCCAATGATTCTACCAATGTGGAAGGTAAAACAGTAGTGACTATAGGGATGACAGTGACTGGGACTTCTTCTGCTCTATCCTTTTTCTCTTGGACCAACTTGTCCATTTCATTCTCCATTTCCTTGATTTGGGAAGTCAACTGTAGAATGGGACTCATCATCTCATCTTTCTGATTTGTATCCTATAACACTTCCTTTGATTGAGGATGTTAAGTAGGAGGCATCTTAAGTTTCTTCTTTAATGCAGCAAGGTCTACATTTTTCTTCTTAATCAAATCATTTGCAACTTTGACATTACTAGGATCATATCCTACTTCAATAACCAAATCTTCTAGTGATTTGATTTTGTTGTCCTTAGCTTGAGAGGATTCCTTTTCCAACTTGAGCTAATATTTGATGTTTTCAAGAGTGTTTTGAAGCTTTTGTACACTCATGGCCATGTTTTTCATTATGGAGTAAAGCATTTCACCAACTTGTTTGTGAAATTCTATTTGATCAATTAGATGAATATCATCTGCTTGAACTTCATATGATGAATTTTTGTAATCTTCTAGTGTTTTCGGATGCTTTAATTTAGGTTGCAGGAAGGTCATCTGCATCTTCTTGGTTTTATATTAAAAAGCAGAAAGTAATCTGCTTTGGTTACTAGGTGACTGCTTCCAATGTTGATTGTATGTATCAATCTTCAAAGCTTCATTTTTTATATTTATCTCTTTGTATTTCTGCATAATTTCCATCTCCTTCTTTGCTGGTTTGTTGGAAGATGACATTTCAACACTATGTTGATTCTGAATAAGATGAGTTTTTGAAGTCGAAGGCTGATTTGTTTCTTTAATCACTGTAGGAGGTGCATTGTCCTTTGTTTGTTGTTTCTGTATCAATCACTTCTATTGTTTCTACTCCTTCATTAATAGGATTTAATTTAAGCTTCTTCATGTACATCAATTTAAATTTTGTTTCATTTGTATTCTCTAAAGTATATGATCCTTCCTCTCTAATTCTCTTTGAGCTTTTATATTCTTGGGCTGGAGTCTGCAAAGTTTGACTAGTATCACCTTGCTTCTCTACCTTAATCAAGATGTTCTCCAACCATTCAGATTGGTTCGAGTATTTTTCAATATCTGGTTTCTTCTCATGTACATAATGAGTTATCTTTCATTTAACTCTCTGTTTACTTATTACTCCTAGAGGATCATAATACAATAAAAAACTCTTACTGAATTTAAACTCCTGTAAGTACTTTTCAGCCTCTGGACCTACATCTCTACTGTTACAAATGAAAGGGCCAACATGATTCTTTATTTTGAACTATGTATTCTTCATAGCAGCAAGGAGATTGATTGAATCATAATTAAGAATCTGTCTTATGTACTCAAGGGAAATAACCTCATTGGGAGGTATTTGGGCAGTTTATATGGAATACGATTTGATCCATATACTCTTATCTTAGTATAGTTTTGGTACAAGTATGAATATCATGTTCTATTATGCTCTGAAAACTATAGGACCTTTTTAATCTCCTCACTGATTCTGGGCTAGATGCTGCTGTTCAGCATATTGACTATAGGATGAATGAAAGAATCATTAAACTCTGTATAGGTGGACTGTGTGGAGTCTTTTCTTAATAAAGGAGTCCAAAATATGATTGATTGTGGGTTTCCTTCAACATCAAGCTTCTGAAGATTGATGGAAAATTTATCGGACTGAAAGTACAAAAAAATATGAAATAGAATTGAGGAATACTTGAAAACACCTTCTTTAGGAATTTTAATAAGTTGTTCATGAATATTATTAGCAATGTATTGGGAAAATTTGAAAATGGTAGCAAGAGACTCACCAGGTGTGAAAGTAGATAGAAAACCTAGTACTGCAACATCAACATGCTCATCTATGAAATAACCAAGAATAAAAGACAACATGCTAATGATATGTCTGGTTTTTTCAGAAAATTTTGTAGATGGTTATGGAGGATTTATCTTGGGAATTTCTACAGATGAAGACATGAAAGTTTGGAATATCTGGAACCTATTGAGGAAGTCCAAATTCAAGTATAGCTCTGTAAGAGATTCAATGGACAAAGGAATTTCATCTGGTCTGGATTGGATTTGAAGCATTTGATTGATTGACTTAACAATAATAGTAAATAGAATTTAATTTTTAGGGTTTATTATGGTTCTTTGATCAGGGAAATAGCAATATTGACAAAGTCTGATTACTTCTGGGCATTGGAAAGTATGTGGGAATACATAGTTTGGAAAATTAGATTCCGAGATGAAAACCTCATCTGCTTGGTCTATATATTTTTCATGGCTCCAACAGTTGAGCTCAAGAAGATTAAATTATGTGACTGTGCCATTAATCTTAAAATATTTATCAGCTAGCGGAGTGTGTTATACATCTACAATAGGGGGTTGTAGAGGATTAACTGATACAATACTTTTGGAGGCCATTCTTCTGTTTTATTTATCAATTGATTAATCTTTTGACTTAGAAAAAGCTAATTTAGGCCTATAGGAGCACCTAAAAAAGATGATTTACAATTTGCAGACTAATTTATGATGAAACAAGGGTTTATCCTCTGGTTTACAATGATTTAAACTGCTCAAATTTTAGTTTCTATGCTTAAAAACAGTTTTTAGGACCTCAGAATTCTGCAAAAGGACATTTAGGGTTTGCAGAAAAGGATTTTGGAAGGTAAAAAGGGCTTTCAGGGGTGAAAAGGTTTAAAACTTCTTCAATTATTCAATCTTTGTGATTAAACAGTCTCAAGCCTCAGAATTCTGTAAATAGATGCAAAGGGACTCTAAAAAAATGGATTTGGGAAACTACAAAGGTTCCTTTTGATATGCTAAGGTTCCTATGTTAATTCAATTAATTAATACTTCCTCTTTAGATCAAGAAGCAAGCCTTTTCTTTGAGGAATACCTGGGAAAATGAAGATTTTTGTTTCGCAGAAGGGTTTCTGAAGTAGCGGAGGTTCTTTTAAGCTTCTGGGCTTTATAACACTTCAATTTGGTTCTGAAATTTCTTGTATCAGCAAAGGTCTTGAATTCTGGTGAAAAAGGCTTGAAAAAAGGTCGGTAAAGTGATTTGGTTGCTCGGAAATAGGTTGTCAGTGCTTCCTTAGCGCAAAACTATAACAGAAAGGGTAAAAGGGCTAACAAAGGGTGGCCATATGTATTTTTTAACCAACAGTGATTATCATAAATGCGTGGTCAATTTGAATCGACAAGGTGGTTTGTGCAACAGGAAGGAGAAAATCGCTCAGTGTTTTTCGCATGGGCCAAAGTGGTTGGGCGGTATAATTTATGGTGATGCGATCAAATGAAAAGTCGACATGTAGCTTGGATTAGAGCTCTGAAAATCATGGATATCACAACGTCTGGGTGTGATTAAAATTTGGGCTATGGAATGTGTGATAGGTGATAATGGCCATCGGATCTGATCAGTAAAGATTCGACGGTTGGGAGGATGCGATGGAGTATCAGGTTTCGATGGCATGGGGCTCGAGACTTTATGATATGTGGGTTATGAAATATTTTCATTAGTCAGGGTTAAGTTATGTGATAGGGTCAGGGTTTAATACATGTTATATGGTAAAATAAAGAACAAATGGGGTTAGGGATAGTGTGACTTATGGATAGGCGGGGTAATAGTAAAAACATTATATGTTCATTTAACATAAGGGTCAGAAATTTATAATTTAAGGAATTAATAAAATACAGGTTTACATGTATTTAAGGGATTTAATACATAAGGTTAAATGTTAATAATGAAATGTAATGCGGGAAATTAAATACACTAAGTTTAACTTTAAAACTGATATCGGGAAGGCATTGTTTCACTGTGGGACCCGATATATCACTTTTTTTTAAAGAAATACTTAGGATAAAGGTATTTTTGGGTTTTTGATGTAGTTTTAATAAAAAATTAAATTAGTAAAGGGGTTTTAATTTTCCAGAGATAAAATGTGTTTTAAATTAGGAAAACAAATTTTTTGTAAGGGGGGAAAGAGTGAAATAAGGGGAAAGAGTAAAAAATGAAGGGGATGTGGTATTTTTACAAGGGGAATGATTTTGAAAGGAAGTTAGTAAATGAAATGACCAATTTTATGCTATCCATGCCTTGTGAAAACTGCTTCTGCCTACCCATCAGCTACCCTAACATTTTTTCTTCATTTACATAGTTGCATTTGATCTCGCAAACCCTTATTCATTTTTATTTTAAACAATAAACTAACTAATTCTATCCTTGTTTATTCCAAGGGCTTATATTGAATTGTTGAGCTCCTTATTATTCTCTACCTAACTACTAATCTACCAATATTAAACAGTTTGGCTAGATCTTTATTCTCTATATATCAACATGAAATTTAAAACATGAAAGGTCAAGATTAAGCAGTTTGACTTTTATGGATTGTGGCATTTTTAACAAGCTGCACACAATATTATTTTGCAAATTGAAGTAAAAAGTAGTGGCATTTGAATTTGCATCACTTTCATGATCTATTTTTATCTCTTTTTTTCTTTGGGGTTCATTTTTTATTCTTTTTTGATCTTTCTTATTTCAAGTCCTTTGATTTTTCTTTGAGGACATTTATGCTCTTTACATTTTTTATTTTTCTAATATGGGAAAACAATTTTGGAAAAACAAAGTGTGTACATATTACAAGGCTAATGAAATTTAATTCAAAATTATGAATCTTATTATTATAGGACCCTAATAGTGGCTCCACATGGGGATGGCATTTCCTGGTGAAATTTCAAGAACTTTAAGATCAGTGGCCTTGAATTTTGACTGTGATTTTTCCTTGGAAATATTTTCCGAGCTCTGCATTATTCATACTTATGATATTTGGTCTTTCAAAGCTTGAAAACACCTTCTTCAGGATTTTTAACAAGTTTTTCATGAATATTATCAGCAATGTATTGGGCACAATTGAAAATGGTAGCAGGAGGTTGACCAGGTGTGAAAGTAGGCAAAAAACCTTGTACTGCAACATCAACATGCTCATTTGTGAAATAACGAAGAATAAAAGACAACATGCTAATGATACGTCTAGTTCTTTTGGAAAATTTTGCAAATGGGTATGGAGGATTTACCTTGGGAATTTCTACAGACGAAGGCATAAAATTTTGGAATATATAGAACCTCTTGGGGAACTCCAGATTCAGGTATAGTTGTGTAAGAGCTTCAATGGACAAAATAATTTCATCTGGTCTAGATTGGATTTGGAGCATTTGATTTATTGACTCAACACTAATAGTAAATAGAATTTCCTTTTTAGGGTTTATTACAACTCTTTGATTAGGGAAATAGTAAGATTGACAAAGTTTAATTACTTCTAGGCACTAGAAAGTTTGTGGGAATACATACTTTGGCAAATTAGATTACCAGATGAAAACTTCATCTGCTTGGTCTATAGATTTTTCACGGCTCCAGCAGTGGAGCTCAAGAAGATTAAATTATGTGACTGTGTCATTAATCTTAAAATATTTATCATCCAGGGGAGTGTGTTCTACATCTACAATAGGGGATTGTAGAGGATTAATAGATACAATACTTTTGGAAGCAATTCTTCTATTTGATTTATCAATTGATTAATCTTTTGACTTAGAAAAAGCTAATTTAGGCCTGTAGGAGCACCTCAGACAGATGATTTATAGTTTGCAGACTGATTTAGGATGAAACATGGGTTTATCCTCTTGTTTACAATGATTTAAATTGCTCAAATTGTAGTTTTTGTGCTTAAAAACAGTTTTTAGGACCTTAGAATTCCGCAAAAGGAAATTTAGGGTCTGCAGAAAAGGATTTTGGAGGGTGAAAAGGGCTTTTTGGGCTGCAGAGGTTTTAAATTTCTTCAATTATTCAATCTCGGTGATTTAAACAATCTCAGGCCTCATAATTCTGTAAATTGATGTAAAGGGTCTACAAAAAATCGGATTTGGGAAACTACAAAGGTTCCTTTTGGTCTAATAAGGTTCCTATGTTAATTAAATTACTTATTACTTCCTCTTTAGATCAAGAAACAAGCCTCTTCTTTGAGGAATACCTAGGAAAGATGAAGATTTTTGTTTCGCAGAAGGGTTTCTGAAGTAGCGGAGGTTCTTTGAAGCTTCTGGTCTTTATAATGCTTAAACTCAGTTCTATAATGTCTTGTATCAGCAAAGGTCTTGAATTTTGGTGAAAAGGGCTTTAAAAAAGGTCGGTTAAGTGATCTGGTTGTTCGGAAATAGGTCGTCAGTGCTTCCTTAGCGCAAAAATATAGTAGAAAGGGTAAAAGGGCTAAGAAAGGGCGACTATATTCATTTTTTAACCAACAGTGATTATCATAAATGCGCGGTCAATTTGAATTGACAGGGTGGTTTGCGCAACAGGTAGGAGAAAACAACTCAGTGGTTTTCACATGGGCCAAAGTGGTTGGGTGGTATAATTTCTAGTGATGCGATCAAATGAAAATTCGACACGTTGCTTGGAGCAGAGCTCTGACAACCACGGATATCATAAGGTCTGGGTGTGATTAAAAGTCGGGCTATGGAATGTGCAATAGGTGGTAATGGCCATCGGATCTGATTGGTTAAGATCCGACGGTTGGGAGGACGCGATGGAGTATCAGGTTTCGATGGCATGGGGCCCGGAACTTTATGATATGTGGGTTATGAATTTTTTCATTGGTTGGGGTTAAGTTATGTGATAGGGTCAGGGTTTAATACATGCGATATGGTAAAATAAAGAACCAATGGGGTTAGGGATAGTGTGACTTATGGATAGGCGGGGTAATAATAAAAACATTATATGTTCATTTAACATAAGGGTCGGGACTTTATAATTTAAGGAATTAATAAAATACGAGTTTATGTGTATTTAAGGGATTTAATACATAAGGTTAAATGTTAATAATGAAATGTAATGTTGGAAAATTAAATACACTAAGTTTAACTTTAAAACTGATATCGGGAAGGCATTGTTTCACTGTGGCACCTGACATATCACTTTTTTTTAAAGAAATAATTAGGATAAAGGTATTTTTTGGTTTTTGATGTATTTTTAATAAAAAATGAAACTAGTAAAGGGGTTTTAATTTTCCAGAGATAAAATGTGTTTTAACTTAGGAAAGAGGATTTTTTGTAAGGGGAAAAGAGTGAAGGAAGGGGAAAGAGTAAAAATTGAAGGGGATGAGGTATTTTTACAAAGGGAATGATTTTGAAAGGAAGTTAGTAAATGAAGTGACCAATT
The DNA here is from genome assembly GCA_034641835.2 of Pinus albicaulis. Lineage (NCBI taxonomy): Eukaryota > Viridiplantae > Streptophyta > Pinopsida > Pinales > Pinaceae > Pinus > Pinus albicaulis. The sequence continues at coordinate 605,327 of JAXQQM020071194.1, read as the reverse complement.
TTATGCTATCCATGCTTTGTGAAAACTACTTCTGCCTACCCATCAGCTACCCTAACATTTTTCTTCATTTACATAGGTTCATTTGAGCTTGCAAACCCTTATTCATTTTTCTTTTAAACATCAAACTAACTAATTCTATCCTTATTTCTTCCAAGGGCTGAAATTGAACTGTTGAGCTCCTTATTATTCTCTATCTAACTACTAATCTGCCAAGATTAAAGATGTTGGCTATATCTTTATTCTCTATCTATCAACACGAAATTTAAAAGATGAAAGGTCAAGATTAAGGAGTTTGACTTTTATGGATTGTGGCATTTTTAGCAAGTTGCACACAATATTATTTTTCAAAGTGAAGTAAAAAGTAGTGCCATTTGAATTTTCATCACATTCATGATCTATTTTTATCTCTTTTTTTGTTTGGGGTTCATTTTTTATTCTATTTTTATCTTTTTTCTTTCAAGTCCTTTGATTTTTCTTTGAGGAATTTTACCCTCTTTACATTTTTTATTTTTCTAATATGGGAAAACAATTTTTCAAAAAGAAAAGTATGTACATATTACAAGGCTAATGAAATTTAATTCAAAATTATGAATCCTATTATTATAGGACCCTAACAAGAACCAAAACTAGAATAATACCTGTGTATGTCACCTCTCCTATCCATAATGTCCAAGAACCTGCCATCTTTGATCATGTCATCTCTATACGACCTTTTTCCACCAGAATACGTACTTCCATATGACCCATTAGTCCCATCCTCCTATCCATAGCTAGTCTGAAGTGGCCCTTGTCACTGCAACTCTAAAAAACTTCGAAGGATTACTACATTAAATTTTTCTTGTTTTTCTTGTGCATGTACGATTATATCATTATATTCTTTACAACTCCTTATTTATTCCTTCAAACTTTTCAATTTTTATGCTAAGTCAGAAGAGTGCCCAACACCACGTTGTTCATCTGATTCATAAGGATAATCTTTGTAGTCTACCATGTTGCTAGTCATCTTTGATTTCTTCCTGCAAGGAATCTCTTGTCAGCTAAACCAAATCACAATAAACCAAATTACCTTAGCATAATTCGGGGAGGATATATCATCTGCAAGATCAACCAATCACTGTAATAAATGTATAGACATATAACACATAGGCATATCAACACATAAATTTCATCCTATCTAGAGTCCAATCATCAATGCATGACCATATCAGCTACACATACCATGACCAACACCATGCATATGCAGCAAGCACATAGAACACAATCATAAGAAACACATATCCAAATGACACGAATGCATGACCAAAACACTACCCATAAATTCTTAGGGGTGGACCATACTCTGATACCACTCTATAACACCCTCCTCCCACATCTACCCAAGTAACCGACCACCCAAGGTAACACATGCGATGAAGAGTTACTATGATCTGATTCGACCTCCCGGGTCACCTTAAGGAAGTGGAACCTACACCACACAATAACAAAGACCTTTTTTACATGCTACAAGACACCTAAGAGCCATCCCAACCTTCTAGGAGGCTAGCCCCTGCAACAAACTAAAATTTTCATGCATCAATCCCCCATTCGATCCTTTGACATGGGAAAGAGTGCGACTAGGACCCTCTAGTCGCATACACAACATGGAATGCATGCGACTAGGGACCTTTCCCAGTAGTTATGAGCCTGTGACCACAATTTTTGTGCCACTTTTTTAGGCCGAGGTTCTAGGTCACACTGCCCATAATCGCATGACACTTTCAGAACTAAAAGATAACAATGGAATAAAAATGTAAAAGCAATACTTGAACAAGAGATTGACTAGACCCCTACTAGCCATGACAAGAATTTTTTCAAACATGTCACAAATATGTAATCTACAGGTTTAAATAACATATTTGAGAATAGGGGTCTCATACTTATATAAGAATTACTAAGAAGAATTTTTGCATGATCTCATTAACTGCATTATCATCTATTTGGTCATAGATACATTGTTCCTTAATTTATGACTCACAACATGATGAGAGCCATACATCAACTTCATCATAAAACACGTTCATAACCAACATATAAACAACAAAAATGACAAGCATATATCAGCCATATAAGCCACATAATAACAAGCATATTTACCCATAAATACAAGAGGAAAATAGCTCTTATTTCGATAAGAAAAATGCAACCAAGTTTGGGAATTCCATGTTCCACCCAACCATAAACATGGCTGAGTGAAATATCTCTTCATCTAGTCACCCCCATACCATATTCCAAGGATAAATGTGGGACCTCATTCAAAAAAATACATCAAAACCAAACTAGGTCTTCTAGAGGCCAAACGACCTAAACCCACAACTAGTGATTCCACCTCACGGTCGGACATCAAAATCATCACTAGATCAGTCTCCACCCAAGCTGTCCAGGGCTCTAGAATGTTTTTTCCAACCAAGGCTCCAAGATTAGTAACTCAACCCACAACTATTGTTGGGATATAGAGCGTTTTTCCATCCAAGGCTCTATGACTAGTGACTCAACCCCCCAAGGGATCCATAGTGTTTTTCCAACCAAGGTTCCAGGACTAGTAATGCAACCCAAGCTATTACAGGGCTCCAGAGCATTTGCCCAACCAAGGCTCCAGGAACTTTTAACTCAAACCACAACTAAAGGAACATGAGAACCAATCAAAAAAACAACCAATGAAATGAAACCACCACATTATGGATATCCAAGAAATGAAAAGGCTAGGAAAATCCATTATCAATCTAGGAAAACCTCCATGCCAATGACATATCATAACCAAGAAACCACATGCATATGCCATGCATGCCCAAAATAGTGAGGAAAACATCCATGCAACTCGTTACCTGGAAACAAAATCAGTTGTAGCTATTGATCTCGATGTCCTCTTACACTTCCCTACTCTTCCTTTTCCTTATTTATCCAAAAATCCAAGTATGCCACACTCTCCAAGAGTGCACCAAGAAAACTCTAGGTGTCCAAGAGTGAGAGAGAGAAAAAATAGAATGATAACTCCAAAACTAAACTGACAAAATGTTACCAACTGATCCTTGGAATCTTTTTTATTAATGAGGTGTCTATTTTATTCATTTTCCATTATTTTCCTTCACACTCCTCCTCACATGAAACATGTGACATTTCACCTCCCTTTTCTCCTATTTTCCATTATTTTCATAAATAAATTCCAATAAATTCCACTTTTCCTTTCCAAAGCCTTAGTCATTTCCTTTGACAATATTCATAGCCATAATAAACCATATGAAATTCTACAATAGGATTTTTTTCCCAAGATTCAACTTGGAATATGTATCCCATGACCATGGTTCTTATTTTCCTTTATTAATTTTTATTACATGGATTTTTCATCAGGGATGTTATAATTTCATGATGAACCTCCTGTAGTAACCTTCTAGTCCAATGAATGATATGACCTGATCCAAATTCCTAGAAGTTTTCCACACCAAGGTAGATTTAATATTTTCTAGATCCACCGCTATCCTTTCCTTGGAAACGTCATATCCCAAATAATGAATCTAATACTGAAAGAAACTACACTTGCTAATCTTAGCATACAACTAATGCTATCTCAATAATCTCAACACTACTTCTAGGTGTTTTACGTGCTCTTCCTCATTCTTGGAATATACCAATATATCATAAACAAAGACTATCATTGTTTGCTATAAATTATACATGAAAAGTTCTATTTCTTTCTGATCTCATTCCCACTTGAGATCACCAGGAAATAAAAAAGATGGCTAAGACAATCCAACAAAAAATCCCAAGCCAGATGGCCATGCATGTAGCTTCTGTGCAATTTCTAATGTATGAGCAAGTGCCTTGCCTCCTCATAGGCCAGTGAAGAGTTTTGATTCTATTGCAGAATCCTAATGCTCCAATCAAGTTATCCATTTTGTATTCTTCCTATCCAAATCCTATACAAAATAAAAAACAAATGAAGATGACAAGTGACCTTCTGCAGAATATTGTCAGCTAAAAACATATATAAATTACACATACAAATCACTACAAATGTTGATATAAGGGGAAGGAAAATGGATTTCATTAACCATATAAATGAAAGTGCATAAATATACCTCTAGCTTTGGTTCTCCTCTCCTCATCCCGACAGAGTCTCCCCACCATAATGAAGAAAGAATAATAACAACATGAAGCCCTCAGATATGAATCAAAATTGAAATAGATTCTCTCTGAATGTCACTCTCGAAAACCATGGCTATCCAAAACTAGCCTCTCCCTCTAAGATGGCCGTGTATAAATAGGAAGAGGAGGACTCTAGGGAGGATGAATGTAAATTCTTAGGACAAATAAAAGTTAGAGAAGATTCTCAATAATGACTCCCAGCCAACACGAATAGATAGGATAAGATGATGAATCGAACTAATCTCCTAGGAACCAAAAGTCTCTAGAAAAATTCTCTCAACCACATGCAAAAAACAAGGATATCTCGACTATAACCGCACGCAAAAGGTGTCCTCGATGTGGTTGGAAGGATCTAACTGCACACAGAAGCTGGGATCCATGCGATTATGGCAATAAATAGAAAATATAGTGGCTAAGGCTTGGAAAAGGACCAATCAACATAATGACTCATATGTACTAACCCTAGGGAGAAAAGTAGGCTGGTAACATATTCCCACTAATGCATGAGGTCAAAAGAGTAAGTGATGGTTGGAATTCATTATAATAGAGCTCATAGGTACAAATATAAGGGAGGATACAAAGCTAAGGAATCGGATCGGAAGAAACCAAAAGATGAAGTCCCATTTTTGTTGATAACATCCCCAGCACAGGAATACCCATGCTGGGTCATAGAGGGATATTGAACATGGCTTCCAAAAAATACATTGCAGATCCATGATATGAAATGCTAAAAAATGGCCACAAAGAATACATAGTGGATCCTTGTGACTCAATAGATAAATCATAACAACTATAAAATACAATGTGGATCTATGTGATGGTATACATCAGTAGGAATATGGACACATGTCAAACAAATAAGTGTCTCAAGTTAGTCTTAAAATTACATAAATGATACATAACTCCAACAAAAATAGCGAAGGGTGCCATATAAGAGTGAAATGTACCTATACCAAGATATTCAACATAACCTTGATAGTACAAATCTACATCATGAAAATAGATGAGTGATGTCGATCATGGTAGAAGTTGCTTGATTACCAGCTAATGAGGTAAACCAATAATACATGTGATTGAATCCACCAATGAGGAAAATGGTTCTCAAGGTACCTAGTATATTCCACAATGTGTGAATAAATGAGCTGATG